>JZSA01004367.1:0-48783 GCA_000956155.1 Cotesia vestalis | reverse complement strand
CATATTTTAATGTCTCGTATAAAAATTTAAACACCTTTAAGGTGATTTCCCCACTCTGTAGAGGTTTCATTTCTTACTTTCTCGTCTGCTATTTCTTTCATTCTTACTTGCTAATTTTAAAATAATTAATTTAAGGTTAATATTATTTCAAAAAATTAGGAGGTGATTTTTTTATTCAACATTCGTTACGTTTACGTAATATATTATTGAAAAAATTATATAAAAAAGAAAAATAAACTTAGAAATCCCCCTAAAAAAAATTTCTGATATAGCGAAATAAAATTTGAAAATTTAATTTTCACATAATGTGTAATAATATGAAACTGCAATTTTTCCATATACTTTAAGAGAAAAAATTACTTTTGAAAAAAATAAGCAATTTTGTAATAAGAAATTAATTTGTTAGAAATCTTCAAAAATTTTATTTCTTAGCTAAAGGAATCAGAATTTTTCTGACAGTAACATACTTGTTAAAAAAAAGTTTTCGAGGTTTGGGAAAAAAAATTTTGAGTGAATTTCCGCACGTTGTCTATCTACAATTATTTTCTTTCTTAAATTCACGGAATACATTTCAAACTTTTTCTGTAGATACATCCAAAAAAATTCCGACGAAATTAAATTTACAAATTTTTTAGAATGCTTGCAATAAACACAAACTTTATTGAATATGATATTTATAAAATAAATATATATAGATCAGTTTGATAGTGTATTTTATTTCATTACTTTATGTTGAGTTTTTATCCATTTATTTATTTACGGTACAAACTTATAAAAGTTGTCTTTATTATGTATTTATCCAAAGCGACAAGATATTTTTATGATAGTACGACCCAAATAATCCTATATAACCTCATATTCATATTACAGATAAAATGATCCTCATCTTTTTCTTGATCGCGTGATCTAAATTTTATAGCAGATCTTATCGTCATTTGAAGCTCGAATGTGTCTGAAAGAACGATCCGGTTTCTTCTTGAAAATTCATGAGGTTCGTTTATACAAGATACCAAAATTTCGTATAAAAGTGTCATTTAACCAATTAAATACTAAAATTTGCAGAAACATTAAATTTTATAGTAAATATTAAATTTGTCAATGTATCATAAAAATAATTTTTTACTTAATTATTTTAAAACACATGAGGTTTAAAATAAACTATCTGATTGACACACTGCTAACAATAGTTATACGGTATATATTATATCCCTTATGCATTAGTTGTTGAAATATTTCTGCTCCATAAAATTACATTACTAAGATTCATAAACAAGCAAAAGAGAAAGTACAAAGTACAAAGTAAGGATAAGAGGGAAGTCCATCAAACACACTCCGATACAGTGACTAAAGCTTCGAAGGGTTGGTTATTCGTATATAGGTTAACGACCCCTTAAACATATTTATCGTTGGGGTAGGTTTCACTCATGTAGCTATGATGTTAGGCTGATGAAGAAAACGAGGGTGGTCCTAATTCGTCATAACGTTTTTGTCTCGCACCAATAACTCCTTAATGCTTGAAATCTCGTCGGGTTCTACTATCAGGGATTTTTCCCCTAACAGCCTAACATGATGCATAACGTTTTTCTTTTTGTTATCTTATTTCATTATTCTCTATACTAACAACCTTAGGGTCAACTTTTATCGCCTGTTAAATTAGGATAGTGTTAGGATTAATTATCAGACCATCAGACAATTGTCAGTTAAACCGTAAGGCGAAAACTAACAGTTACCATTTATCGACAGTTTTCATTATTTTTGTAGTAAATTATATCTAATCAGTATAGATCAGTATAGAAATTTTAAGAGTCCTAGAAATTAATTATAAATTACTTATCGTTTACTTCATATCGTATTAAAATTTTATCACCATATTACACTGAGTAATACTTCTAATTCTATGTTTATTATTAATTGTTAAAATTTTAAAACTACTATAATTAATTAATTTCTGAGAATGAAGGATTAAATAATTTAAATGCCATAATTAGTAAGTATTTGATTCTAGCGATAATATATTTAAGCCGTATAAATATTATCAAATACTAATAAAATTTTATTTAATAATTTATGATTATCAATCTTATTACAGCTCATAACTAGACAAAATTTCTATTTCCTCACGAAATAATAAAAAGACTCTTCTCTTTGTTTTTTTTTTTTTTTTTTTTTTTTTTTTTTTTCGTAAATTTCCTTATTGACATCAGGATAAATAATTATGTGGGGTAATTTATTTTGATGAAAAGATCATTTTTATCTTTATATCAATTAATTTTTGTAAATTTTTAAATTTCGATATATTTATCATCACAAACAAGTTGCATTACAAATCAATGAATCAATATGTAATATTATTAATTGATATTAAACGATTCGCTGCTTATGACTAAAGTAAAAAATAGGGTTAATTAAAACTTTTAATTTTTCAACAAAAAATTTTATAACTTCCCTATAAATATTGAACCTCTTATTTAATAAATAATGTATTCCATTGACATTTACATTAATATTAATAATTTATTAATTATTCAATAATCCAAGATTGTCATTGCCACCGGTAAAGAAGAATTAATAATTTAAAAAAGTTTATTAAATTTATTAAAAAGTTTAATGACAAAACAAATTGGTGACATTAAATAAATTTGTTAAATTTCTTACATTAAACTCTTAATCACCCACTATTTATTGAATAATTAAAAAAAAAAAAAATACTAACATGGTATGTAAGTTTAAAAAACATTAATTAATTTACAAGTTAATGCGAATAAGTTCTTATAGGATAAAAACTTAATTTAAATTAGTGAATAATGGATTCTGATCAGTTAATGGTGTTGAGGTCGTGGATATCGCGGTTTTGACGCACATACAATTAGAGGGTAAAGATTATGTACACCGCTCTGGGTTTATAAGGTTTATAGGGTATAAGCGGCTGTTACGTGTGGTGTTTCCGGCAATTGCTGTAAATTGGAGCGAGTCATGCGAACCGTTTGCGAGTGCCTTTTAATCGGTATGTGAGACTTCTCACACCCGCATTTATACACATCACATTCACATATATAATCCACAAATATACATGTGTAAATATAAATTCTTTTTATCTCAACATTTTTCTTTTGTCCATTTACAACTTTCGCAGCTCTTAAGCCGAATTATATTCCCGAGTCTGTGAGGATTCTCAGCATCCGCTTTGATAGTATGACATGCGTTTTTGTCACTTTTACCGCCCACTTATCCCGGAACTTTTTTTTTATTCAAGGTCACGGTTTATAGCAGACTAGACTACGAGATTTATTCTTGTTATTCGAATCATGTTCCAGTATTCATTAATCATGCTTTTTTTCGTATATAAATTTATATATTATGTGATAGCTGAAGAGTTTAATATATTTATTTTAATTAAGCTGACTCTCAGATATTTTTACTTTTACACATATATATATATATATATATATATGTTGAAGACTTAAAAGGTGAAAAAAAAAAAAAAAATAATTAATTGTTGTGAATTTGTCCATCGATTTTTTTTTTACACATTAACCATAAATTCAACCGATATTTATGAAAAATATTTTTATTATGGTAATAATATTTAAAAGTTATCCACAAATAATAAAAAAGATAAGAGATAAATTGGCGTGTGAGGTGAGAGCAAGTCAGTGAATTTGTTTGGTCCAGTAAAATGGTGGCGCTCTCTGACGAGCCACTAGCCAATCGATACGACGTGTGAGGGTGGAAGGAGCGTACAGAGAAGAAGACGAAGGAGGAGAAGGAGAATGAAGAAACAAGGGATGAAATGCTCGAGAGAGAATGAGAAAGCGGGAATGAGAGAATGAGAAAGTGGTTCTGAAGGGGGTGGTTGTATTTTCGAGATGGGGGATTAGGGTGCGGTGACGTGGACCGGTGTGGGTCGTCGTGAAGAGGGCGCGAGGCCAGTAGCTAAGCACCACTGGGAGGAACACACGCGGAAGGGGTGAGAAGGTCGATGCAGCACTGCTGGACCCAAGGTCCACTCTCACTTGCCTTCACCACCGAGAAGAGATGTGGAGATGAAGATGGAGAGAAATAGAGAACCCAATACTTCCTTTCTCTCTCTTTCTCTCTCTCTGCTAATAGTATATGTGTAAAAGTATACAGGGTACCTGTGTACTGGTCATCAGGATAAAACATGAAAGAGAGATCGAGATAGAACGAGGAGTAAGAAAGGAAAGTATCCCTCTACTCCGCGAGTGAGACTAACTCTGAGGGGTAAGTTTTGAGCCACTGGAGAAATGAAAGAGTGAGAGCAAAACGATAGTGAGAGTGAGATGCTTCTGAAAGTACCAAGGGGTGAAATGCTAAAGGGTTCTCTTATACCGGAGAAAGTAACCAGTGGTGGTCAACTGTATTTCTTCTTTCTGTTCATTTTTTTTAATTATCTTACATTGTTTTTAGTAAATCAATAATTATCAAACTTATTACAATTAAAATTAATAACACGATTTTATATTTTTCATCCATGTAATTGTTTTTAATTAAATTTTTTATGTTCGACAGTTAAAATTTTTACTATTTCTAATTAACTGATAAAATATCTCGCAACATAAAATTTAAAAGGTCCATATTTATAATTGCTAATAACAAATATTATTTATTCATAAAATTTTTAATATTTTGCTCTTAAAAATAAGTTACTTGTTTTTATTTTATTAAGTTGGGTATTTAAATAAATAAATAGTTATAAATGTATAAAAATTTGTTAAAATCTTTCTTTCCATCTTAAAGGAAAAATCGATAGGGAGTTCTAAGCGGTGTTATATATTCTTGAAACTTTTTCATCATCTTCAAGAGTTGTGTAGAATATATTTATTGTTACATTTGATAAGCAGGTTTCTGAAGTCTAATTCATTACATTTTTTTTTCTTCAAAATAGTAAATAAAGTAAATATGGATAATTTTTTCTGACAAAAAAAAACAAATAAAATAAAGGATATAAATATGAAAATGTTCTACAGTATAATAGAATTAATTATGCGGACATTTATATGTAACAATGGATAAATAAAATCAGTTGCAGGTGCAGCGAATGCCTGACGTGCAATTATCTTGTTCGCGACAGACACATGGAAATAACAGAGGCAATCACCTACCCGTCATAACTTTTTCTTGCACGCGCGCTTCGTAATTTTCGCGTTGATTAACCGGCTAAAAACTGAGATATCTTTTTTCACCTGCATTAATTATAACGTCGATAATTTAAACGTTTTTAATTGTAGAAATAAAAATATGTAAATTGCATATAAAAAAAAAGTAATAAATTTTTATCTCCAAATAAAAAGATGACAGAAATTTTTGCTTTTTAGAATTCGTGAATTGTTCAACACGTTGTTCTATGTATACGGATACAAGAAAAAAATTGCGGCGATGAGGATCATGCGACCCTATTAGAGAAGGAACAAAAAACTCTGGATATCTAAAGTCTGAGCACATGTATAGAAAGAACGAAAAAGTTGAGCCGATCCTCTTTAAGGAAGCTAAGCCCGACTACACGGTGGTATGGCCACTCTTTTCCTGCTTCTTCAAAATACTTTACACTTCGTTCCATATTCTTTCAAGTTTTTTCTTTGCTTAACTATCTTATCTGTCCACATTAAGTTGAATTAAATTTTATTATCAAATGATAAATTAAATTAACTTACCACAATCTATTTTTCATTCATTAATCAAATATAGATGTGAGTATGCCGCTTAATTAATATTTTTTCCAACATTCATTATTAATCCCTTGTCCACTTGAGGAAAAGAAAACATAAAGCAATATAAAATTAATATAAATTATTTAAAAAAATTATCGAATTGAAAAAAAAATTTTTACTGTGTAACAATTCGTCTGTGTATGTAATTTCCTTGTAAAAACTCTAGTCGCCAAGATTTTATCTATTTTATCTATTATCTATTAGCTAAAGTTGTACTACATTAAAAATAGCTGCTTTATTTGGCATCGTTCAATTGTAATTAATAAAAAATTAAACTCAATTAATTTTCTGTATATTTAAATCTATACATAAATAAAATTCAGTCTTAAGTTGCACATTGTCGATATTAACCACCTGATTAATAATTGCAGTGCATGCGCTTAATTTTTTCATCCGAGTAGTTAATACCACAAAGCATTTGAAACTGATATTACGTCATAATTACGTCAAAAAAATTTTCTTGAATTTTATACTTTTCTCTATGAAACTAAAATAAACTCAATACCCTCAACTGCGTACTTTGTGTTTAAAAATTTTTTTCATAAATTGTAGCAAGTATCCTTGCATAGGGGGAGAAACAAAATTTTAAATAATGAAAAAAAAATAAACGTTTGTACGGAGAAAAATGAAAACGTACAAACTAAACCTCTTGGCTCTTGTGGCGTAGCCTAAAGTAATACCGAGTTTCTTTGGTATGCTAGAATTGTTGCGTGTAAACGTCACGCTGGGCGCGTATACTTGCGCATGTACATAGAACATGCTCCATGTGTACATAAATTTATGTAGGAGCTTCTGGAAAGTGTGTCCGTGTGTTTATCTGAGAATACATGTATGTTTTGAGCACATTTGTGTAAGCATATAGCCCGGTCGTTTGCCTGGTTATATGGACGTCAAGTAGAAGTGTATTCGGCTAGGAGGCGTCAGACCACCCTTACAACCATCTCGCCTCTTCCTCCTCTCTCCCTACACCCTACACCACTCTGCTCTCTTCTACCCTCGCAAGAAGTAAAGCCAAGGGGAAATTGACCAGTGAACAGAGGTTCTCGAATCTTTCTTCACTCTTTACAATATTCATGTGTTATTTTACTTGTTGTTTTTCACTTTAAAAATTATTTTATTTAAATTCCGAACATTAATCTTTAAATTTTTTTAGATTAAGTCATATACTAAACTCAGAATTTATTAAATCAAAAATAATTAGCAAAAAAAAAACTTGTTAAATTCTTTTTTTTATATCAAGTTAATTTTTCTATAAGCATATATAATTATGTTTATACGTAAATTTTTTTGGTCTAAAAATATTATAAACAACTCTTCTTGTCATCCCTTTATAAATCCGAAGACTATTATTTACGAAAGAAAAAGAAAAAAAAAGTAGGATTGAATCGTTTTCGTACCGTTTATTCGGTACTCGCTGCACGGAAGTCATAATCATTACTCTTTTCCGCGCGGATATTTTACTCACAAGCACGCACCGTTGAGTTACACCCTTTTTTATCTGACTGTCAGAGACGATAACGAAATTAATTTTTTTAATTGCAGAGAAAATTAATTTTCAAGAAATTTTTATAAAAGTTTTCCAACAATAATCGGGATTTATTGAATTCGAAAAATCACGCAAATAAAATCAAAATTTCTAACTTCATATAATATTTTCTTTATTTCGATCGATCTGTCTTGTAATTAATTTTCTCGAATGTTTTCACCCTTAAAATTTTTTCCGTATATTTTTAAAAATTTCTTAAATTCTTGTACACATATTTTTACATATGAAGCGATATTTTTTTTAATAATTACACTTTATTTAATGTTGAGACAGTTAACCAGAGCTTTGATCTCCATAGGTCGGATCCCTTTTTAAAAGTATGGAGTATGCTTATTTTTTACCATCAAAGAGAATATCTGTAAATTTAAAAACCGTTTCCTGATTATATGCACGGAGAAAAAATGTATTCGAGTGATGTCTAAATATTATTTTTTTGACAAACTTCTCCGATATATTGACCGATCAAATTTATTCGCAGTTTACTTTAAATAATAATATGTCACGTTGAAATAAATCTAATAAGATTAATTGTTCAAAAACAGTCATTTCAAACTCTGGTTAAAATTTTTTTTTTTTCAATATTAATAACAATAGAATACACTCAACCAAAAAAAAAAAAAAAAAAACAATCCTGGAATAAAAATACCAACAAAAAGCTAACAATTAACATCCGCTTTATTGGTTGTCGACTAAACTTAAATTGTGCAATGAGAAATGATATGAAACAGGTTGTTATTATTATTAAATCAAATTTATCGGAACATATATAAACTCAGATCTACGATATTGCGTATTGACAATTATTATTTAACAATTGTACGATTCCTTTACTATGAAAATTATTTTTTCTTTGTAACCTATTTTTCTAATCGTCAATATTGAAGTCTTTATCTCAAAATTTATTTTTAAGATTTTTTTTCTCAGCTTAGATTGTAAAAAAAAAAGAACTGTTGTTTGAATCTTGAAATTATGTTCCAAAATTCACTATCGTTAAATAATCAATTGCGATAAAAAAGTTCATCAATTTTATTTGGCATAATAAAATATATAATGTCTAAAAAATTTTCAATTATTCATGATGTAATAATAGAATTTTTTTTTTAATATAAAAGACAATCCGAAATAGATAATTTGTTTGCTGTGCATAAATATTCATTTGAATTGGTCCGATACTAAATCAACTAAACTATTAAATGTTAACAAATCCTACTAAGCCCTAGCAAATCCTCTATCCTCGTATCGAATTGTTACTGCACCAAATCTATAATATTAAGACTATTAACTATAATAAATTAATGAAAAAATTTATAAGTGAATTTTGAATTTATAGATGTTAGTAAAAGAAATATTTGAGTTAAATTTCAAAATTAAATTCTAGAGTACACTGAATGCCGCGAGCAGGAAATAGCTAGTTAAAAATATATTGAATATAAATTTAAATATAAATTTATTTAATAAATAATTAAAAATATTAACACGAAGAGACACGCCTACTATTGAGGTCAACGACAAAAGGGCAATCGAAAAAGGAAAGTATAATAATAAAAAAAAAGAAAAAAAATTAGGAGGCAACAACGTAGAGTCTCGATAAATTTTTACGATACTAAGGGAGAGATAATTAAAAGGATTTTCCGGTGGTATGTAAATTGCGAGAAGGGTGGATATATCAAGGCAAGAGTTGGATTGGACACTGGAGTAGAAGATGTGCGAGGGTCCAGAGATGTGAGCGGTAAGAGGGAGGAAGTCGAGAAGGGTCGTGATCAGCGAGAAGGTGAGTTTCGGAACGCAATGTCCGGCTTGGTCCGGCCAGCGGAGATACGAGTATTGATCTGGAGAGTTAGTTCCCCTCTCTACGACCTCCTTTGCTACACAGCTTCTCCACCATCTCTTGCTCGTTGTCGTCTCGTCGTAGTCGTACCAGTAACGGTGGTAGTTGTAGTCGTCGAGAACAACCCCCTCATTCCTCGCGTTCTCGCGGAGAACGGGCTGACCAACGGTAGTAGTACGTTCAGTTCACCAAGGAATAAAAGAGGGATGACCAAAGTCCGATTCTCTTTCTCTCCCTTAGCATCTGAGTTGCCTGCCCTACAGCTACGCACGTTCACTCTCGTTTGAAACCCTCCACCCCTCCCTTATACATCTCCACAGTGCTAGATACTCAACAGTGGTTGCCAATTTTAGGATCCACTACTTAAACTTGTAAATAAACAAAATTTTCTTTATAATTTACTAACAAAACCTGTAAATAATTTTCTGAACAATAAATTAATATTGCTGTTCTTTACAATGTGAGAAAATTTTTTTTAATTTTAAACTTAAGCGAATTGTTCCACTAAAAAATTAGTTAGTATTTTTTATTTTATATCCACCACTATAGTCAAACGTTTGGTAGAATTTGTAAAATTTTTCAACATAAGTATATTAAATTAGAACTACTCAACTGAAATATTTTAATAAATTATCAAGATTAATTATAAGATCTCATTAGTATTCAATCAAAAAAAATTTTATTTCAATTCTTTAAAATTTAATTTACCTTTATGGAAATTATTAATGTTTTTTTTATTCGAAGCAAAAATTATGCACAAAGGCTCAGCCTTAATATTTGTATAGTTAAAAATAGTTTTTTTTTTTTTTAACTTTCCCTCAAAGAAAATCGAAGATTTTCAAAAATCAGGAAATTATTAGTTTTATCCCGTTTTACAAAAATCGATTTTCTGTGAATTTGAACCGATTCAAAAACTTTCATCACAAATGGAATAAACATAAAAAATTCTGTCGATTTATTATATATGTCAGAGTAGATTATTATAAATGGATTTGGATTAATTTCTGTATACGCTAATGTTAAATTATTACAGATAAAAATATTTCAATTTGAATAAGTATTTTTCCGCAAATGAAATTTGTGAATTTGATTAAACTTTGTTGTCTATGTAGTATAAAATGCAAAAACTTTTTACGGAATATAAACGATAAAAATAAACTCATCCAATTTCACGTTGATTACTCAATTTAAAATTTAAAACTTCAATTTTTAACGGTCTTTAGTCAGCTGTCAGTGAAAAGTTGGTGAAACAGAAAGTTGACTTTCCAATTTTACGGAAGACATAAACTTTATAGATTACGTGTACAAAAGTTGTCATCAAATGATGACGGATATAGTATGGTAGTTTGTCAGATTTTTCAACACAAAGTATAGGCTAAGGCGTTCTAAAGCAAGTCCAGAATAAAACTAAAATCAACCCAAGTAGATAAGAGTTTAGTGACACTTTTTTATCATTTTTATAACGTTATCTTATTAAGGGGAGTCAGCTTCAGGTCCTTGTTCATGGAGGCGAGGAGAAAAATGAAGAAAAGTCAAGAACCTACCCCACATACCATCGGTCATAATGTACCCTGAGCCCGAAATTCTATTTAGTCCTATCGGGAAAAAAGAAAAAAAGTATATTGAAGGTGAAATGCCAAATTATTTTAATTTTTTCTTTGGTAAAGTTGGTAGTTAGTAGCCCTGAAAATTTATTTTGCTTGACAATGCTTACAGAAAGTAGAGAGTGTAGTAAATGAGGAAAGATCATAGAATGAAAATTTTAGAATGACTATCATGGTAAAGGAGAGAAAAAATAAAAATTTGATGTATTTAAGTCACTTCAATCGAATAAAAGTAAAAAAACAACCAGATATCTTTTATAATTCAATAATTTTCATTCGATATTGTCAGTGATAAGAAAGTACGTGTTTAGACCATTTAGGTTTAGCTTCTTTTTAGTGTCCGAGTTCTCAATATTGTTTATAATTAAGTATTGATTGATAGAGTTGTTACAAAATTTAGCAATGACTACTTTTGATTTATTGTCTGAATTTTTAAATTTTCATAATTTTTAAAAATTCGAACTGTTGATTATTAGACACGGAAAGATAGACAGAAATCGCGTAACTATCTCACTTAAACCGAATAAAAGTAAAAAAAACAATAAGGTAACTCTTAAGAGTCAATAAACTTCACTCGACATTGTCAGTGATGAAAAAGTACGTGTTTAGACCCTTTAAAGGGCAAAAGGTATACCAGCGGGATATACTCATGGGTGGATCAACGACAAGAAAGGAGCCAGCGCGGCGCCCCAGTCCCCGAGACTTTGACCCACATCATATCGCTCGTTTTTGCGTTACCTTTATCCACGTTCCTTCGCAGCCCTCTCGAGACTATTATCTTAATCCTATACATCCGCTTTAAGATGTTGAACCTCAACAGAAGCAGGATAAAGAGTAGAGCGGATAGGAGGAAAATAAGAAAGTTAAGAGTAGGATAAGAATGAGTTGAGAGTTGAGAGTTGAGAGTTGAGGGGAAAGTAGAAAAGCAGGACAGGAGGTAAAGAAACTAAAGGAAGGAGACGACGCTACTACTCGCATTTTCTTTTTCCAAGGCCACTGGGTTTACTTTACAAGTCAAGGCAAAGACGCCGGAGCCGAGCACCGAGCACTGAGATCCTCGACCTCAAGTTTCACCCTCTTTTCCCTTTCTTTTAGCAGTAACTTCACCACTTCCGCTTTCATTTAAACTCTGTAACTGATTCAACCAAAAATATATTTATACTCTATTTAACAATTGAGTTTTAATTTTCTTTATGAATCTTCGTTAGTTCTTCTATGCCCCTAAAACCATCAAAGCTCGTTGGGTGGTCTTATGAAAATCGCCTAATTAGTTCGGCATTCAGAACGAATTTCTTTCTCTCTTTTTCTCCCACACACTCGTACAAATTCATTGACACAAAAGTGGTTAAAAGGTATTTGTCAATTACGTAAGACACTTACTCTAGGAAGTATTTTAATTCATATAGGTGTAGTGTATAGTAGTATATCTACACTATTTACCGAAATTAGTGTGGACTTAACGAGAAAATACAACACATTGATTTGTGTTGAGAATGATTCGCGTGTGGTTTTGGATATCGATGATTGGTCGCACGTAAGCCGCATAAATTAAATTAGCATAAGCCTGTCGAGAGACAACAAAGTAAGCCGCTTGCAGCGTGAGAACTATACGCTAACGATCTCCTCCTATTCAATTCTTAAAAGACTTATTAAATTCATACTTATTTATTTTTTAATTTGTAGTCACCGACGTTTACGGATATTCTCAAGATACTTCATAAATAAATTTAATATCTCACGAATCATCGCCTATTAAATTTCTTAAAATAGACGAAAAAAAAAATGTTCCCTTTCAAACTGATACCTTTGAATACTATTTAAATTTTCAACAGAAGGCGCCACTTTAACTTTTTTCGGTCTTTATATTCATAGTCGGTATATATCACTAAAAATAATCTATAATACCAGCAGAACAACAAATCTAACATGAATTTTTGTATGCTTGTCATAGGATAAACTGGATTTCAGAGTTAAGAAGAAGAAATTCCAATGCCGATTTTTTATTATAACACTTCCGGTCGCACTTTTTTTTTTTTTTTAAAGATATTCTACAACTTGCCGTTAATCGACGGAAAATAATTATTTTTGTACTATACTGGTACATAGAAAGAAAAATTTCTTGGCTCAAGAAAATTTTCGGGTGCCTGAAGGAAGACCGAAGTTGTGTTGGCCGAAATAAAAATTTTTCTTGAAATTCTATTCTTGGTGGAAGTTTTTTTTTTCTTAATTCAAATTACCATAAATACTTGATACAATAAATTTTTGCATTTGCTTGAGCCAAGAAAATTTCTTCTTGCACAAAAATAACTTTTTGTCTTCCTTAAAATTTTTTTGGTGCAAGAAATATTTTTTTTTCTGTGTATTAGTGTGTGAATATACTATGATATGTGCACTGGACAATTTTATTGCAAGTGTACAGGATGGTTAACACACTGACCGACATTTTTGTGGCCCCGAAGAATGCTAGGAAAAGATGAATAATAATAGTAAAAAAAAAAAAAAAAAAAAAAAAAAAAAAAAAAAAAAAAAAAAAAAAAAAAAAAAAAAAAAAAAAAAAAAAGAATTTCTTTTTGGAACAAATTCATCAAGTTTAATCCAGTTTGCAACAGCAAAAAAAAAATTATTCTTGTTTAAAATTTTTTTAGCCCGGTCAGTTCAGTTGTTCTGTTCGATATTGAAAATCAAGTTTTTGTCAGGTCTCGATGGACGCAATTTTATGCCAACTTTAAACCAACAATAGCCAAATTGATGCCAACAATCACAAATTCTGAACTTGACCGCAATTTGTCGCTAAGTTGGTGGCAACTATTTGACACCAACTTTGTTGGTCTGAAACTCTGGCTATCAGGGTAGCTAGGTGATAATGGCGCTCTGTAATCATAACCAACACTTGAAAAATTAAATTTTTCTGTTATCACTATCCAGATCAGCCAGTATTGCCAGTAGTTGTCAATTTGACGTCAAGTTTACGGTCAGTTTTTGGTGAGCAACTCCAATTAGCACGAATTGACAATTAGGCATTTGGGTCACGATATATTTAATTGATATTTTAGGTGTATATTAAATAAACATGACACTGAAGTTGACAGATATAAAAATTTTTTTAAATATTTATAGCAATTAAATTATTATAAAAAAAATTAAATTAAAAAGTTTCACATATAAAAATTAATAAAAATTACAAGTGAAAAATTTTAGAAGCATTTTTTTATTGTAATTGATTTATTAAAAAAAATTTTTAAATTAGCAGCTGACTGCTAACTTCAGTATTATAAATAAACTTTATGCTTAATTTAATACAACTGTTGACTTCTCTATCGTTGTTATTTTTCTTTAAAAATAAATTAATAACACTGTTTATTAGAAGAAGCTAAACATCTTCAGTGTAACAAAATAAAAATATCTCCAAAAATTTTATTCCGCATATTGATACTTAACAATTGAAAAATAATAAAATCAAAATACATTAAATACAATTGATAAAAGGATTTATTAAAAAGTATAATCTAATTTAAATAACATTTATTTATAAAGACAAAGTAATGAGTGCAATACAAATAGACTATTGTACTCATTACTTTTCCAAGTTTTCTGAATTGTTCTCAGTGCTTTTTCGACTGTTGATGTAAAAAATTCAAGGTAGTGAGTCAGCTCACTGGAAAAAGTCAGTGACTTCAGCATTTATGAAAACGATTTTGTGTACATACATATAAACATCTTAAAATCTATAGGATGTGATACCCATACTATCGTGCAGTTGACAGTTAAGTTTATAGGCTCATATGTACACTGCAAAATACAGTAAACTAACCTGTATTGTTAGTTTTGCTTGTTTGTTTATTTAATATTCACAAAAAGTTGTCAAAATGTTATATATTTTATATTTTAAGTTATTTATTACACTGACAATTGCAGTAAACAAATGTAAGTAAAATAAATTACATTTATACTTTTTATTGCTATTTGAGGTGATTGATAAAAAACATTAAATTTTTGCAGTGTCAGCCGAACGAATAAAAGATATGATTTATATGTCAATTGATGGAGCGTCTGCTTGTTTTCGTAGACACAATGGTACCCATCAGTTTGGATGTTCTTGTGAGTATTGCTTGGATTTTAATTATTGTCATTAGTAATATTAACTAATTAAATCACTGATAACAAACAATTAAAAAAAAAAAGAATTTTATTGATGACATTAAATTTAGCTGTCACTTGACAATTTTTTAATTTTGTTTAAAAAAATTGCATTTTTAATTTATTTCAATTTCTACAAGTACATTTTTTAAATAATTTTTTTGTTAAAGAAAATTATAAAAATTGTCAAGTGACAGCTAAATTTAATGTCATATTTTATTGCTGTGACTAATTATTATTTATGAATAATTAATTTAGCAACAAGAGGTGGAAGTGTTGGAGTAATACAATTAATAGAAACATTTGAAGATGTCAATTGGATTGAGTCTAATGCAACAGCTGGGCCTTACACTGTAGTAATTCCTTTTACTATGTTTACAAATGATGTTATAGAGCGTCTTGAGGCAACAAATAACATAAACGGAATTTTAATAGCAAAAAATAGTAGTCAAGCATTTCCGTCCGTTTATTCTCCAGAGGATACTTGTCCAAATAGATACTCTGGTGTACAAGCATGTGATAATAATAAAATTTGGAACCCATCAGGAAATGGCTTTCTATTGAAGGATTGGAAGTTTCCTATCTTTTACATTGAGGTATGACATTAAAGTTAGCTGTCACTTGACAATTTTTTAATTTTAAAAAAATTATATTTTTATTTTTTTTTAATTATTTTTATTTCAGAATGATAGCATATTGGAAAAGATAAAAAATTGTTATTTTAAACACAATGCTCACAACCTTGATAAACAAAAAGAACGTCCTCTGTGTGCTCTGGAAATGCAATCATTTATGACAGCAGCAGTTGACTCGGAAACATGCATTAGACGTAGTAAAAAATTGTACATGAATCCAACGGCATTTTGTGATCCGCTCAGTAATTTAAATATTCATTGGCCTCTATCGCCTTTAAATAACAAAACAGAATCCATAGTTTTGGTTATCTCACGCCTAGATGCAAGTTCTATATTTGATAACATATCACCAGGTGCAAATAGTGCTGTCACAGGTTTAATAACTCTTCTTGCTACTGCATATTACTTAAATTTTCTCAATGCCACTGTAAATCGTAAGTTGTATTTCTAAATATTTTTATTTTTTTATAACGATAATAGTCTAAATAATTGATAAATATTTTTCAGATACAAATGTTTTATTTTCTTTACTAAATGGAGAATCATTTGATTATATTGGATCTAGTCGATTTGTTTATGATCTTAAAGAAGGCAACTTCAATGCTTTAGGAGGAAAAAATCTAAAATTCGATAAAATTCAAACAGTCATCGAATTGGGGCAACTTGGAAATGATCAGTTATACCTTCATGCTAATAATCATGAAAATAATGATGTTATTATTAATCTTAAAAAAAGTTTGGATCTTGAGAATACAACACTTTCCAACAGCGTACCACCTGCATCGATACAAAGCTTTCTCGCTGAAAATCGTAATTTAACTGCGGTAGTATTAGCTACTCACGGTGAACAATTCACCAATAAATATTACGGCGGTATTCTAGATAATGCTGAAACACTTGGAATTCGAAGGTAAATATCAATTATACAATATAATATTTTTAATACTATCAAAAATACTTTTAATTTTTAATTGATTTTAGGAAGCAAATAAACAAAACTTTAGCTCATGTTGCTATGAAACTTGGGGACGTTTTATATGAAAAAGTAACAGGTCAAAAATCACCCAGTAGTAATGTAACAATAATTGAAGAACTTATCAATGAAATGTTATTTTGATATCTTGAAAGTGCTAAATGTAATCTATTTCAAGCTGCTTCGATACCAGGATATAATAAATTACCCAATCATACGTATCCTTTGTATGTTGGTGTAAGTTCTTCTTTGAACCACGCAACAAGTATTACTGGACAACTTCTTGCTCTACTTACAGGAGAAAAATTACCAAATATGACAGCAAATGAGTGTAATGACCACAGATTAGCCTGGATGGGTGGATATAATAACTTTTCTGGAATTTGTATAAATTCAACGGTTAATTATACGGCTGCTATTAGCCCAGCTTTCATTATTGATGGTAATTATTCAAAAATCTATATTATTCAGAAAATACTTTTTGCGTTACCTTTATCCACGTTCCTTCGCAGCCCTCTCGAGACTATTATCTTAATCCTATACATCCGCTTTAAGATGTTGAACCTCAACAGAAGCAGGATAAAGAGTAGAGCGGATAGGAGGAAAATAAGAAAGTTAAGAGTAGGATAAGAATGAGTTGAGAGTTGAGAGTTGAGAGTTGAGAGTTGAGGGGAAAGTAGAAAAGCAGGACAGGAGGTAAAGAAACTAAAGGAAGGAGACGACGCTACTACTCGCATTTTCTTTTTCCAAGGCCACTGGGTTTACTTTACAAGTCAAGGCAAAGACGCCGGAGCCGAGCACCGAGCACTGAGATCCTCGACCTCAAGTTTCACCCTCTTTTCCCTTTCTTTTAGCAGTAACTTCACCACTTCCGCTTTCATTTAAACTCTGTAACTGATTCAACCAAAAATATATTTATACTCTATTTAACAATTGAGTTTTAATTTTCTTTATGAATCTTCGTTAGTTCTTCTATGCCCCTAAAACCATCAAAGCTCGTTGGGTGGTCTTATGAAAATCGCCTAATTAGTTCGGCATTCAGAACGAATTTCTTTCTCTCTTTTTCTCCCACACACTCGTACAAATTCATTGACACAAAAGTGGTTAAAAGGTATTTGTCAATTACGTAAGACACTTACTCTAGGAAGTATTTTAATTCATATAGGTGTAGTGTATAGTAGTATATCTACACTATTTACCGAAATTAGTGTGGACTTAACGAGAAAATACAACACATTGATTTGTGTTGAGAATGATTCGCGTGTGGTTTTGGATATCGATGATTGGTCGCACGTAAGCCGCATAAATTAAATTAGCATAAGCCTGTCGAGAGACAACAAAGTAAGCCGCTTGCAGCGTGAGAACTATACGCTAACGATCTCCTCCTATTCAATTCTTAAAAGACTTATTAAATTCATACTTATTTATTTTTTAATTTGTAGTCACCGACGTTTACGGATATTCTCAAGATACTTCATAAATAAATTTAATATCTCACGAATCATCGCCTATTAAATTTCTTAAAATAGACGAAAAAAAAAATGTTCCCTTTCAAACTGATACCTTTGAATACTATTTAAATTTTCAACAGAAGGCGCCACTTTAACTTTTTTCGGTCTTTATATTCATAGTCGGTATATATCACTAAAAATAATCTATAATACCAGCAGAACAACAAATCTAACATGAATTTTTGTATGCTTGTCATAGGATAAACTGGATTTCAGAGTTAAGAAGAAGAAATTCCAATGCCGATTTTTTATTATAACACTTCCGGTCGCACTTTTTTTTTTTTTTTTAAGATATTCTACAACTTGCCGTTAATCGACGGAAAATAATTATTTTTGTACTATACTGGTACATAGAAAGAAAAATTTCTTGGCTCAAGAAAATTTTCGGGTGCCTGAAGGAAGACCGAAGTTGTGTTGGCCGAAATAAAAATTTTTCTTGAAATTCTATTCTTGGTGGAAGTTTTTTTTTTCTTAATTCAAATTACCATAAATACTTGATACAATAAATTTTTGCATTTGCTTGAGCCAAGAAAATTTCTTCTTGCGCAAAAATAACTTTTTGTCTTCCTTAAAATTTTTTTGGTGCAAGAAATATTTTTTTTTCTGTGTATTAGTGTGTGAATATACTATGATATGTGCACTGGACAATTTTATTGCAAGTGTACAGGATGGTTAACACACTGACCGACATTTTTGTGGCCCCGAAGAATGCTAGGAAAAGATGAATAATAATAGTAAAAAAAAAAAAAAAAAAAAAAAAAAAAAAAAAAAAAAAAAAAAAAAAAAAAAAAAAAAAAACATGATTAGTCAGTCGTTCCTCTAGACTACAAGTCAATACAAAAGACCCGACATCACGGCATGGGATTTAAACTCGTCAACAAGTGGGAGGGAGATGGAATATATATGAACATGGACAAAGATAAAATAAGTATTAGTATCAGAGGCGCCTACTGAGAAAAGTGTTTGTTTTATATCAAATCCCATGGGCAAATTATTTCCTACTGCGTGAAATTAGTTCAAGCTTGTTCCCAAGAAGCTGTTGAGAGGAGATTAAATATCCTCAACCTTGATCAAAAAATCCGATTAAATAATAAATTATTCTTGATCCAACCTCAGTTTGTTGTTTAAAGAGTCATCTAGATCATTTTACTTTTTTTTATTTCAACACAAGTCAAAGCAAAACTTAATTTAGTATTCATAAATTTATAAATTCAGGTATTGCACGTAATATTCGTTTCTTTATAGCGATTAATTTTGAATCACTTTACTTTGAAGAAAAAAAATTGCTAAAAACTAATCAAAACTCTATCACACTCAATTTTCGAATAATACGTGGTTACTTTTAAGAAAATCAAATAATTGATCTTTGAAATATATTCTTCACTACTTGGCTTTCTTAAGAAAGGAACCTCAGGTGCTAAGTATGTTTCTTTCTTACCAGTCTTCTAACAGTTTAATTTTTTTACTGCTACATACTTTTCCACTGCTCTCACAAAGTAACTTTGTCTTCTCGATTTAATTAGAAAAATTTTTAAACTAAAAAAATTATTCTTGATTGAAGTAAATTTTACTAACGATACCATGGGAAGGAAACTTTCAAATTTTTAGGTTGATCAAAAGTTGAAATTATGATACCGAAAAAAAAAATTTTTACGTCAATTTAATAAAATATTTTCTGCATTTCTCTGGAATTTTTTATGATTCACACTTTTAACTAATTCAATAAGATAAAGTAAAGTTAACATTTTTTATGTAAATGTTAAATGCATGTACTTATTTTTTTACATAACCATTCTTCTACGAATTTCAGGCAGTGAAACTTAATTGACTCGCGGATGAGAGCTTTAAAGTTGGCGGTTTCTTTTAAAAGTTTCATGTGCGTGAGTGGTCGTCGACCTCAGTGAATATTTTTTCCATATTGTATGATGATGTCATACTTATTCTCATACATATATATTATATATTTCAGAAATACAAAATTTAACGAATTCAACTACAAATTCATATGTGTATGTAATATCTACATTAATCAAATAATTGAAATTTTAATTTAACGAAAAAAAGTAATTCTAAACTGACAATCCAAGTTGGAAATTCTAAACCGAACTACTTACCTAAACTTGGCACAGAGTAAACTAAAATTGAACTGTATAATTTTCGGGATAAACTTGAACGTAACATAATTTCGCGAATGCATTCTGCATCGTTTGTCTGACCTTTCACTTCTTGAATCACTTGGCTTAATTTGCTTTGAACGTTTCCTCTTCGATGTTTGCTGACGTTATCAAGTTTAGTTAGTACGAGCTAACAACAATAAACAACTAAAACTAGAGAACTTAATGATAAAGATAAGACAAAGCCATTGCGTTAAAGAGTGTGGATGGAAAAAATTCGGTAAAGATTGACAGTAATGCTAGTGAAAAAAAATATTAAAAAAAGTTAAGAAATAACGTGTTGAGTAAGCAGTGAAAACAGTTAGAGCGCCAATAATGATCACGAGTTTAACCTAGTCTTAGCAGTTGCGAAGACGGCCTCGTAAAATTATCCGTAATAAAATTTTGATTTACGTGGCGTCTTCTCAGAAAGCTAACTCCTCAAATTTACTAACGTTCTCACTCTACTGACCTTTTACGAGAATAACTATTTTCGCAAAATCTATAAGCCGCAATCAACTAATTTATTCCTCTATGTCCAGAACATTATTTTTTCAACTAATTATCGTATTAAAATAAATTTATACAATAAAAAAAAAATTAAACTTTTATGTTATTGATGAAATAATTATTTGATCAAGGGATAAAGATATTTATATTTGTATTTATTTATAGCTTGTATAAGTAATAATTCATTGGAGTGGCAAAGTGTGTCATAGTCAATGACAATCGTGTCTTGTCGGGTGTAATAAATCATATTTATTAAATTCACTGGTCAACAACAGAAATCTATGAAAATTTAATGGATCGATAGTCAACACAATTTATATATTCATTTTGCCTTCCAATTATTCAAATAAAAAAATTATTAACTTTTTTAATTTTTCTTTCAATAATTTTTTTTTTTTTTTTTTTTTTTTTGTAATTTAAAAAAACTATACCAAGATAAAAAATAGCGCGATGATTTCTTGTAACAACGTTGGTGTTCTTCCTCATATTAATTTGAAAAACATGTGAGCTAAATTATGTCAGTTTGACGGGTATTAAATAAGACAGTAGCTATTTTATGTGAGTAAATTTATTTAAGGAAAAGAGAAAGATGGAGTAATTCATTGATACTTTGGAGGAAATTTTTTCGGTTAAACGAGTGAATAGTATCAATATTAGACCAGTTTGAGATAACTTTTCAGGGTCATGTAATTTATTAAATACAAGATACGAAAATGTTTTTAATGATAGTTAATATAATTGTAGAAACGTTTGTCTAAAATTTGGAGAGTATTGACAAGAACAAAAAATACCCTGAAAAAATTAAAAAACGGTTATACCTGCGGGCCAAATTTAAAAAACTTGATCCCGCTATTCAATGAGCTCGGAGCGCTTAAAACTTATTTCTAGCTATTTAAAGGTATGAAATTTAATGGTTTTAAAAATTCATAAAAGAAGACTAATTTTTTCATAATATTCGGTGAATTTCTTTTTGGAACAAATTCATCAAGTTTAATCCAGTTTGCAACAGCAAAAAAAAAATTATTCTTGTTTAAAATTTTTTTAGCCCGGTCAGTTCAGTTGTTCTGTTCGATATTGAAAATCAAGTTTTTGTCAGGTCTCGATGGACGCAATTTTATGCCAACTTTAAACCAACAATAGCCAAATTGATGCCAACAATCACAAATTCTGAACTTGACCGCAATTTGTCGCTAAGTTGGTGGCAACTATTTGACACCAACTTTGTTGGTCTGAAACTCTGGCTATCAGGGTAGCTAGGTGATAATGGCGCTCTGTAATCATAACCAACACTTGAAAAATTAAATTTTTCTGTTATCACTATCCAGATCAGCCAGTATTGCCAGTAGTTGTCAATTTGACGTCAAGTTTACGGTCAGTTTTTGGTGAGCAACTCCAATTAGCACGAATTGACAATTAGGCATTTGGGTCACGATATATTTAATTGATATTTTAGGTGTATATTAAATAAACATGACACTGAAGTTGACAGATATAAAAATTTTTTTAAATATTTATAGCAATTAAATTATTATAAAAAAAATTAAATTAAAAAGTTTCACATATAAAAATTAATAAAAATTACAAGTGAAAAATTTTAGAAGCATTTTTTTATTGTAATTGATTTATTAAAAAAAATTTTTAAATTAACAGCTGACTGCTAACTTCAGTATTATAAATAAACTTTATGCTTAATTTAATACAACTGTTGACTTCTCTATCGTTGTTATTTTTCTTTAAAAATAAATTAATAACACTGTTTATTAGAAGAAGCTAAACATCTTCAGTGTAACAAAATAAAAATATCTCCAAAAATTTTATTCCGCATATTGATACTTAACAATTGAAAAATAATAAAATCAAAATACATTAAATACAATTGATAAAAGGATTTATTAAAAAGTATAATCTAATTTAAATAACATTTATTTATAAAGACAAAGTAATGAGTGCAATACAAATAGACTATTGTACTCATTACTTTTCCAAGTTTTCTGAATTGTTCTCAGTGCTTTTTCGACTGTTGATGTAAAAAATTCAAGGTAGTGAGTCAGCTCACTGGAAAAAGTCAGTGACTTCAGCATTTATGAAAACGATTTTGTGTACATACATATAAACATCTTAAAATCTATAGGATGTGATACCCATACTATCGTGCAGTTGACAGTTAAGTTTATAGGCTCATATGTACACTGCAAAATACAGTAAACTAACCTGTATTGTTAGTTTTGCTTGTTTGTTTATTTAATATTCACAAAAAGTTGTCAAAATGTTATATATTTTATATTTTAAGTTATTTATTACACTGACAATTGCAGTAAACAAATGTAAGTAAAATAAATTACATTTATACTTTTTATTGCTATTTGAGGTGATTGATAAAAAACATTAAATTTTTGCAGTGTCAGCCGAACGAATAAAAGATATGATTTATATGTCAATTGATGGAGCGTCTGCTTGTTTTCGTAGACACAATGGTACCCATCAGTTTGGATGTTCTTGTGAGTATTGCTTGGATTTTAATTATTGTCATTAGTAATATTAATTAATTAATTCACTGATAACAAACAATTAAAAAAAAAAAGAATTTTATTGATGACATTAAATTTAGCTGTCACTTGACAATTTTTATAATTTTCTTTAACAAAAAAATTATTTAAAAAATGTACTTGTAGAAATTGAAATAAATTAAAAATGCAATTTTTTTAAACAAAATTAAAAAATTGTCAAGTGACAGCTAAATTTAATGTCATATTTTATTGCTGTGACTAATTATTATTTATGAATAATTAATTTAGCAACAAGAGGTGGAAGTGTTGGAGTAATACAATTAATAGAAACATTTGAAGATGTCAATTGGATTGAGTCTAATGCAACAGCTGGGCCTTACACTGTAGTAATTCCTTTTACTATGTTTACAAATGATGTTATAGAGCGTCTTGAGGCAACAAATAACATAAACGGAATTTTAATAGCAAAAAATAGTAGTCAAGCATTTCCGTCCGTTTATTCTCCAGAGGATACTTGTCCAAATAGATACTCTGGTGTACAAGCATGTGATAATAATAAAATTTGGAACCCATCAGGAAATGGCTTTCTATTGAAGGATTGGAAGTTTCCTATCTTTTACATTGAGGTATGACATTAAAGTTAGCTGTCACTTGACAATTTTTTAATTTTAAAAAAATTATATTTTTATTTTTTTTTAATTATTTTTATTTCAGAATGATAGCATATTGGAAAAGATAAAAAATTGTTATTTTAAACACAATGCTCACAACCTTGATAAACAAAAAGAACGTCCTCTGTGTGCTCTGGAAATGCAATCATTTATGACAGCAGCAGTTGACTCGGAAACATGCATTAGACGTAGTAAAAAATTGTACATGAATCCAACGGCATTTTGTGATCCGCTCAGTAATTTAAATATTCATTGGCCTCTATCGCCTTTAAATAACAAAACAGAATCCATAGTTTTGGTTATCTCACGCCTAGATGCAAGTTCTATATTTGATAACATATCACCAGGTGCAAATAGTGCTGTCACAGGTTTAATAACTCTTCTTGCTACTGCATATTACTTAAATTTTCTCAATGCCACTGTAAATCGTAAGTTGTATTTCTAAATATTTTTATTTTTTTATAACGATAATAGTCTAAATAATTGATAAATATTTTTCAGATACAAATGTTTTATTTTCTTTACTAAATGGAGAATCATTTGATTATATTGGATCTAGTCGATTTGTTTATGATCTTAAAGAAGGCAACTTCAATGCTTTAGGAGGAAAAAATCTAAAATTCGATAAAATTCAAACAGTCATCGAATTGGGGCAACTTGGAAATGATCAGTTATACCTTCATGCTAATAATCATGAAAATAATGATGTTATTATTAATCTTAAAAAAAGTTTGGATCTTGAGAATACAACACTTTCCAACAGCGTACCACCTGCATCGATACAAAGCTTTCTCGCTGAAAATCGTAATTTAACTGCGGTAGTATTAGCTACTCACGGTGAACAATTCACCAATAAATATTACGGCGGTATTCTAGATAATGCTGAAACACTTGGAATTCGAAGGTAAATATCAATTATACAATATAATATTTTTAATACTATCAAAAATACTTTTAATTTTTAATTGATTTTAGGAAGCAAATAAACAAAACTTTAGCTCATGTTGCTATGAAACTTGGGGACGTTTTATATGAAAAAGTAACAGGTCAAAAATCACCCAGTAGTAATGTAACAATAATTGAAGAACTTATCAATGAAATGTTATTTTGCTATCTTGAAAGTGCTAAATGTAATCTATTTCAAGCTGCTTCGATACCAGGATATAATAAATTACCCAATCATACGTATCCTTTGTATGTTGGTGTAAGTTCTTCTTTGAACCACGCAACAAGTATTACTGGACAACTTCTTGCTCTACTTACAGGAGAAAAATTACCAAATATGACAGCAAATGAGTGTAATGACCACAGATTAGCCTGGATGGGTGGATATAATAACTTTTCTGGAATTTGTATAAATTCAACGGTTAATTATACGGCTGCTATTAGCCCAGCTTTCATTATTGATGGTAATTATTCAAAAATCTATATTATTCAGAAAATACTTTTTTAAGAAAATTTTCTGTAGCATCAGGATGAATTTATATCTTTAAAAATGTCAATAATAAAGCAATGGCGTTGTATTTTGTCCACTGATAAAATTTTTAACGATATAAGCTCATCCTGAAGTTACACTCATCGAAACTTTTCATTTGAGTACCCACATCATTTTTTCATATATTTATATATATAAAAAATGCATGTGGGTATTTAAATGAAAGCTCTTGATGATTGTAACATCGAAATGAGCTTATATCTTTAAAAATGTCAATAGTTAAGAAAGTACAGTGCAATTTAACAAAAATAATTA
Organism: Cotesia vestalis; assembly: GCA_000956155.1. Taxonomy (NCBI): domain Eukaryota; kingdom Metazoa; phylum Arthropoda; class Insecta; order Hymenoptera; family Braconidae; genus Cotesia; species Cotesia vestalis. The sequence goes on along the minus strand of JZSA01004367.1, from coordinate 23,229 downwards.
TTTAATAAAGCAAAATTTTTTCATTTATTATTTGTAAATTTCGGCATTCGCATAAATTATATTTATAAAAGCAAATTAAATAAATTGAAAATATTTTTTGCAGGTTATCAAATGAAATCGGGAAAATATTCAACGTGGACAGAATCACGTTGGCACATACTCAGTGTCCGTATGTTCATTAAACCATCAGAAGCAGTAGAACAATTGACAATAACATTAGGAAGTGTCATAGCTATTATCTCTTTGATTGCTGTTTGGTTCATAAATTCTCGAGCGGATATACTGTTTGATTACAGTTCAGCAACAGAGGATTGCTAGGTAAACGCCGCGGACCACATATTAATGACGAGATTGAACCATCAACAAGACGAAACTGTTCCAGTGACTAGTCTTTGACAGTGAGCAAAAAAAGTACATGATTCATATGTGTGGTACGCCCTCGGACGTAAATTTCTACTTATTACTTTAAATTAATTTGACGCGTAGTGCCTCTAGTTTGCTATCAGTGCAATCTAGATGTTCTATTGTGTAAATCTGTGAGTGAAGTATCAAAAGACAATATTATTGAATTGTCTTTTATGTTGCATTTGCGGAATTATAAAATGTGATTTTTTCATATATTTTAATTTTAAATGATATTGATGCTCATAAAACAGTTTTAAGCATTTTTTTTTATGTACATCCACGGTTAAATAATTAAATTATTTTAGAATACATACTATTTATCAATTAATAATATAAGTGTAAGTTGAGTTAGTATTTTGAAAAATAATTTTTTTCACAACATAAACTGTAATTCATAAATTAACTGTACATTTTACAAGTGCATTTATTTATTTCTCTATTATCATTAATATTTTTAAAGATTTTCCTGTGATAAAAGTCAAAGCCAGAAAATTTGCACTTGGCAAATTTTCATAAATAATAAATTTATATAAAATAGAACGTGTTAAAAAATTACTCGTGTTTCCACTGAGAGAATCATTTTTTTTTTTAATTTAAAAAATTCTCATTTTTAATAGAGAGTTAATTTTTTTAATTTCGAAAATTTTTAAGTTGTAATTAAATACAAAAACACAAAAAATTTTTTATAGTTCTATTTTATTAAAATTTATATAGGATTTGAAAAATTCACTAAGAAAAAACACTTAGCTTTTTTATATTTTTTTTTTTTTTATCACTTGCGACTCAATAATAGATAAAAATTATACGATATTATGAATATTTTTAAGTTATTATAGAATAATATCGTTTTTACATTCTCGTTTACAGTAAACATTAATAAAATAAAGAAAAATTTGACAAAATTTTATTGCAAGCGTGATGGTATTTATTATCAATAAACTTAATTAACAGGGTTTTGATGTACACAAGAGAGAAATATTTCATTCATTCACGCATATCTTTCAAACTATTTATTTTAATACGCAATGCATGTTTCATAGCTGTATATTAATTTCAATAACTTATCTCTAAATATTTTTTTTTTTATTTTTTTTTAATCAAAGTAGAAAGATCTAAGCATTAAAATGACTTTAATTCAACAAGAATCATAAAAATATTTATTTATTTATTTATTTGTGTTATATTTTTTCCAAGCACCCGATCCTCATTTTGATATTAAAATAATTCAATTATATGGATAAGTTACTGAAATAAGCGTAACATAAAAGATCCACGTATATGCATTTAAGATAATCATTAGAGTCTATATAAAAAGAAAAAATAAAATAAAAAAATGAACGAGTGTAATGAAGTTAAAGATTAATTGAGTGAAAAAAAAGATCACTCCTACTTCGATTAATACTTATTTAACTTCATTGCATTTGTAATATAATGATCATAATTTGCAGATCTGTTTACATTTGACGAGTTTGCCTTGATTGAGATAATACACGCTTATATTATATTATTTTACATTAATTATTCTATTATGAACAAAATGCAATATAAGTACCTAAAGAGAAATACTTAAAAATTTATTTCATGTCATTTTTAATTTTAAAAATGTAAAATTTTGTCTATGCGTGCGCTAATGGATACATTTTTTTTTAACAATAATTTTAATATTCTCAGTCAACGCTCTGCATTCATAAACGGATATTTATTATATGAATTTATTTGCTTTATTTTATTATATTTTTTATTCGGGTATTTTGATCGTCAAGTAAATAGTAGGTATTAGGAGGCTGGGCACCGCCCACCGAGTTATCACAGTCGTCTGGTGCCGCAGCACATACGTATACGTGATTCAGCCTTAAAACTAAATTTCTTATATTAAACAATCATAATTAATTTGAGCACGTACATACACGCCACAGGTATATCATTTTTAATAGACGAGATCATTAATTTTAGATCAATTCGTTGTTTATATAATTATTCAATTGCATTCAACATTATGTCCATTTATACACGCAGTGGTCTCCAATACTGTTAAAACAATTATTTATTTTTCCAACTTTAAGATGGCATTTTTACTTAAATACAAAGTATTGCACATTAAATTACTAATTTAACATATTTTGGAAGATATAATCACTAAAAAAATTCAATACATTCTTGAATGTACTTTTAAATAATACAAATCATAATTATTTTATTGAACATGAAAAATTATAAATTAAATTAAAATATTTTTTGGGTGATTAAATCTTGAAGATAACAATTTTGAAGACTTTGTAATTAAACTGGAGTAATATAATGTAAAATTTAAAAAAATACACTCAAGTTGAGTAGTGGAAGTTAAGCCGTTATGGACGGAACTATTATGTAAAGATAAAATTAATATAAATAGTTCATGTGGAAGTGTTACTCAATTTAAGTACTCGAGTGTCTCTGCTCTGTCGTTAAATTTACAATATCTTAATTTAATTTAATGAAAAAAGACTACCATAAAATGATGATGGTATGCAGATATTGTATATGCATTAATATTATATATAATAATAATAATAATAATTCTTACAAACTACAAGTGGCGTGTGCGTATGTCATGTTAAAAATGCTTTTAGAATTACAAGAAAAAAGTATTATTACAACGTATTAATATAACGTTTTTATGCAAGTACTTAAAATTTTATCTTTAATTCTAAAATTACAAATATTAATTATTAAGTATTTAATAATTTTCATAACTGCTCAATATGGTTTATGTACAGCAGTATCGAGGATCATTGCCCAAGTTACATGCGCAGAGATGAATCTTAAAATTTAAAAATATAATTGTTATATATTTTTATTTAAGAAGTGTTATATTATTATTTTTAATATTATTATTATTATTATTATCTTGGAGGGACAGCACTTTGCTAAGTCACGCCGATGCAGAGCTGAACAGATTACGCGTGAAAGTTATCACACTCTCTGACGATGGCACATTATTATTAAAATAAAAAAAATTTTTTTTTTTTTCCATAAAATAATCCAGCTATTCGTCCAATTGTTATTATACAAATTATATTTCATGAAATCTTAACAACAAAACAACCTAAATAATTACTATAAATAGATGATAGATAAACAGCCTAATAATATAAAATATAATTTAATTATTTAAAAAAAAAAAAAAAAGAGAGAGAAAAAAAAAATGATCGTACATTATTATTCAATCTAAATTAACGTTATGTATATTGGCAGCTATGATTGAATAAATTTAATTGGAAAATAGATGAATAAAAATGAAGATTATTAGCCGGTACAAGAGCGAGATAACTTCTAACCACGAATCCCTGATATTCACGTGATTAATTACGTATTTGACAGTTAAAGCGTTATCTAACCTCGAATACCTTAATACTGTAATGAGCAACTTGGTTCGAAGGTACCATAGAGAGGTTAACGACATATTAATAAATGACAGAGGTCAGTGAAGATGATCCTCATCACTATCATTGCCGTCTTTAAATCTCTCGGCTCCTCCATCACCATCACTAGAACCTGAGTCGCTTTCCGAATCTCCTGACTGCCAACTGCCTGGCTGCTGTTGCTGTTGCTGCTGCTGCTGCAGTTGATGCTGCTGTTGTACAACATGTTTCATAACTTTGTGTCGTTTACCTGTACGTGGAAGAGCTTCAGCACCTGCTCCATCCAACATTGGTTGTAAAATTCGTCGCCGCGCATTTATAAACCAATTATTAACTTGAAGTAACGTCAAATTCGTTTGACTTGCTATTTGACGTTTTTCATCTTCCGTTGGATACGGGTGCTGTGACAAAATTTATTTATTATTAAAAACTTTTAAGCTAACTTTTTATTTATTTTACTTACAACTAAATGTTGAAATAACCAAGCACGCATGATGCTAGTAGCTTGTTTAGGAAGCACACCGCGCTTTTGTCTACCCTTTCGATTGCTTCCACTACCACTGGTATGGTTTGAGGGTGTAGACCCACATCCTTCATCTTCATCTTCACTGGGTATAGAAGAAGGAGATCCTGGAACGGTAATATCTGGACAAAAATAAGTCAATAGTTTTACACCAAAAAATAAAAACTTTTTTTGTTCTTCTATGCTAAAAATAATTAAATCTAACCGGAATATTTTTGATGATTGGAGTGTTTTATTTCTCCATACTCATTTTCACGTTCTTGCATAGGTACAAGCCCCCAATATCCGACTTCTTCAACGTAAATTCGATCATTGAGATACACATCTTTATCAATTAAAGGATGGGCAAGCGGGTCTGTCAGAGGATCGGTTAAAGGATCTGTGAGAATATCTAAAAGATGGAATATTTTACCTGGGAATGATTACACACTGATAGAATGATTTTTTAGTATTTAAAAAGTCCTTCTATCAGTGCAGGATTACAGGAAAACCAAACTCGAGATGTCAAGGAGTGTGATATTATTAAAATAAAATAAAAATAAAACTTATGGTTGAGATACTCAGACTTACCTTGACCAAGATAAATATCGTTGACAGAAGCACAAGGATGGGCTCCAATTTGAGAGAGAGGTGTACTACCATGAACGGTAGAAGGTGACAGTGGATCATCCTGGTCCTGACTGTCGGATCTGATGGAGCGTTGAGCAACAGATGAAGATCGGGCGGATGAAGGCCTCTCGATGATGCCTTCGATCTGGACGATTTCCTGGCTCGTGCTGCCGTTCTCGGACGGCGTGTCTCCTCTACTCACTCCGAGTCCGTTAGTTCCCGGCTCAACATCATTGCCTGTAGATGACAGCACCTGGCAAATATATGTCGTATCTAGCCGTCAGAGAGTAAGGGGTGGGATCCTATTGTATCTTAAGAGGTGTACAAGTACCTAATATTTATATTAATTACCGTAATCCTATTTTATTACTAAAAGGATGTGTCAATTTATACTATTTTTTTTTAATCACACAGAAGAATAAAAGCACCCAAATAAATAGTTTGGTTAGTTAATTAATTGATAGATGATAAAATAAGCAAAGATTTTTATACCAAAAGTATATAAATTGATTTCATACACCTCTTTACTATTAGGATTACTAAACAGGTTTGGGATTAATAGGGCCGTGACTCTCGAAAACAGTCGAGGTAAAACAGCTAACCTGTAGTGGACTGCTCCCGTTGCTGCCACTTGATGGACCGATGTCGTGCCCGTGATGACTGTAGTCGCTTCGTAATAAATTTTCGCTTTGCATCTTCCCTTTGAGACAACAAATGTACCTGTTGCAGAAGTCCTTGCACAATTCTTGAACCTTTTCTAACTCTAACAGATGAATCCGTAGCACCTGAATGGCTTTTATCATCTACAGACGAAAAACAAAATAAAGTTATTTATCGCTATTCATTTATTTTATCCTCACTTGTTTTTTTTTTTTTTTTTTTTTTTTTTTTTTTTTTTTTTTTATACTTATTCATTCTTATAATTTAAATGAAAAATATGAAAATATATATCATGTAAGCAAACTATTCGTAATGTAATTGGTAAAATGTATCATAAGCAATGACAATTAAATTACAACTAAAAAAATATTCATCAAAAATTGCACTTGTAGTTTTTTACATCTCAATTTTTTTTTTATTTTTTAATTGAAATTTCTTCAATAAAAAATTTTTTTAAATCTGTTACTTGATCATTTTTTAATTTTCTTTAACAAAAAAATTATTTTAAAAAAATTGCATTTTTAATTTATTAAAATTTCTACAAGTCCATTTTTTTAATAATTTATTTTTTAAAAAAAAAAAAAAAAAAAAAAAAAAAAAAAAAAAAAAACATAACGTACTAAACCGTCAATCTCTGGGTCATTGATTAAAAAAGGCTTTCGGTCTCTTTCTTGGTGCTGGACAAAAGCCTGTATGTCCATGTTGAAGCTTTCGGATGTTGAATTGTCCGAACTCTGTGTTGCTTGTTCGCATCTCTCGAATAGTAACGCCAATAGCGGGAACAGAGGATGTTTATACACAGCTCTTTTATCAGCTTCAAATTGAGCTTGATCCTGGTGCGTTGTATAATCGGCAACCCCGCTTGCAGGGTCCTGATCGTACCCAGGAGTCACCATTGCTAGCGCCACCGCAGTACTACCTTCTTGCATTCTATCATTCCTCCCTTACAAACTCCATGTCGTTAGGTATAATTTTTAAAATCAACCCTTGAGATTTTTCTATTACCTCCAGGCCACTCAGTCTCTTGCTATATGGGTTCTATCCTTTTTCCTGAAATATAAATAAATTATAATTATAAAAAAAATATTCCAAGTATATATTTAAGAATATAAATTTATAAGTGGAAAATTTAAAGATTTTTTTTTTTTTCATCATCTTCTAGCATTTTCGTCATGAAGTAACCTTAGCTTTTGGGATGGGGATTGGGCGCACCGCGAAACACCGAACAAGCGGCACTGCATTTAAATGTCATCATTAGACGGCCTTCGCCACTATAACACGACTCTGGCGTCGTTGGTTGTTGTCTTCTTTTTTCTTTTCTCTTCTCCACTCGTTTTCTATCTTACTTGGTCTTTCTACTCACGTTACGTCTACGTCGCAATACTCTTACTCTGTATAATGTCACTATACATACTGGCCAATTTCTCGTGTCGTCTTCTTGAATTTCCGAACCCCCGGGATACAACATACTACGTACAACCGAGAAACTTTACTTGCCGTTCCTCCGATCTCACTTGAGACTCAAACCCAAGCGATTTAGCATGAATAAATAAATAAAATACCACCGGTATATTCAACAGATATTACTAATTCAAAATAAATGTTAAATTAATATTTTCATCCAAATAACTTATAAATTATTAAAATTTTATTAAATATTTTCTTTTTTAGTTTTCTATGAAAATTTGTTCAACTATCAAAATTCAAAAATCAATTCGAGAAAAAAATTTTTCAAGGATCTCTCAAAATTATTTTAATTTTCAAATTAGTGTAGGATAAAAGAACCGAATATTGATCAGGCAGCATTAAAATAAAAATCTCAATGAAAAAAAAATTATTTTAATTTTTAATTATACTTGAAATAAAAATTTACATCTTCACAGAAATATCCGCAATTTTTACAATAAAAAAAAAAATTGCTTTATAATCAATAAAAAAATATTTATCAAAAATTTTATTACAAAAATCACGTTAATAATTTAAATAATACTCTGTTCAACAATTGGTGTTATAAATTATTCAATGTACCTGTTATTAGTATGGTTTCGCTCATTGATTTCAATATCATTTGATCGTACTGTTATTAAATATCTTTTCCCAAAGTTATAAACTACTATTTATTTAATCAGATTAATATAATATTTGAAAAAGATTAGTTTAATGACTACAAAACTGTTGTAGATTTAAAGAAGTATTATAGATTAAGAATAAAAGTTTTTTATAAATGAATAAGAAACAGAAAAACAATTTTTACTACAAGATTTTAATCAACCATTACTTATCCTACATCTTTCAAAGTTAAAACAAATTTTCATAAAAGATTTAAAAAATTAAAATATCTTTTTTATTGCTCAAATTTAGCTGAAAACGTGACGATTTACTTAATTGTTCTCTCAAAATATTTTATTAAAATTTTAAAACTCAAAAATATGGCTATTATAGTTTACGGGGGATGATTGGCATGCGCTTTATTCAACGACAGGTAGACCCTTCGTGACAAAGAAAAAAAAAAAAAAAAAAAAAAAAAAAAAAAAAAAAAAATAAATGGTTTCCCAGATTGGCTAATCTTATTAATTGGCCAGCTTATGTTATATTCGAAGCTCAGGGGAATATATTGAACACTGAATTATATCGTACCGCGGCAACTAAATTCATACTAATCAAGTATTTTTTATACCCACGAATCATGTATTTTTAATATTAAGCCGCTATTAACAGACAACTACCCATGATTAGTCCAAGCCGATTTAGCTATTCCCATATTAAATAAATTAAAAATAATATTAACTTAATCGTAAAATGTTTTCAATTCCCACATAATTCACCGAATCGCATCATCAAAATTTTAGTGGATATCCAACGTTGCCAGATGTTACATCATCCTATCATACATAGTCTTCAAAGGTTTCGCGTCAATTGTAGCAACACTGTAAAAAATCAACACATTGCACCGGTTTTTTGTGACGGAATCAACGGTGTTTTGCAAAAGGGTTCGCCATCAACGAGAGGTCAATTTGTCGGCAGAAACTGACAGTTTAGTTACAGTATTCACATTTAACTAAAAATCAAATATCAACGTTTTCCAATATTGTGACAATAATTTATTTATTTAATCTACTTAACAAAAAATAATTTTGCAGAAAAAATTGAAATCTCAATCTGGAGATTATTAAATAAACTAAATATGTATTTCTTTTTTTATGTTGAATTATTTGTGCGTACCATTTTATATTTACTTTTTTTTAAGTCCTAAAAATTGTCAGATATGATTTTCACATTTCTACAGGGGAAAAAAGAAAACTCGAAAAATTACAGTTTGAAATAACATTTTTCTAAATTAAATTTTTTAATTTAATATTCAGAGCTTTCAATACAAATATTACATTCTACAATGTAATTTTTATAAAATCTGTAATAATTACATTTGAAACTGTAATTTTTCGAGTTTTCTTTTTTCCGTGCAATCAGAATTTTTTTAAAAGCATTAAATTTCTGTACAAATTTATGATTTTTAACTTTTTAAATTAAAAAAATTCGAAAGTTTCTAAAAACAAATATTTTTTAAGTTAAGATTTTAAAATTGCAATGATAAATCTGATAATATTAATAAATAAATAAATATTAATAAAATATCAATATTTTCGATACATTTTTTTTTCGTCTTTTTATAAGTGCAATTTAAAATATATAAATACATTGAGTATTCACGAGATGGTGTTTCATCAAGCGTGATCGGTGTTACTTGACGGGCTATAATTCGCATTAATTAAACACCTAACGTGGGATACTTAGCTATACTTATACAACGAGCGATAAGCCTGCTTCAGTAATTAATGTAACTTGAGTAAATATCTTGGACATGAATTTTTTTTTTCTTTCAAACTAGCCACTCAACTAAGATCTTGCACCTAATAATAATGACAATAAGATACGTATGTTGTGTGATAAAAATGAATTTAGATTGCAAATACACTTAATACTTAAATATAAATTGTAAAAATTGAATCAAAAAGGCTGTGATCAAGTTATGAAAACATGAGGGAGACAGAGAAAGAAAAAAAGTGAAAAAAAAAAAAAAGGGGGACGCCATTATTCGCAAGTGGCGCTTGCTGAGCACATCTTTCCAACGAATCCAATATTTATCGTCGCAACGTCGCATGCTGGCTTGGAGTTTTATTTAAAAATATTAACGCCAACAGCCAGAAAATTTTGGTCAGTTTCTTACTTTAAGTAACTCTATATTGGTTTCTTATTTTTATCTTCTGGTTTTTCTTTACTCCAATTTATGAACAAAGTATGAAAAAGAAATAAACTTGTAAAAAGTTTACAGTTAAATTTTTTAGACTATCTATTCTATTCTTCTCCTCTTTCAATCTTATATTATATTATATCCGTTCTATACACGCTTATATTTTTTAGCTTTATCGGTTCGCTTGTACTCTACTTCACCTAACCCAACCATTTTGTCACATGTAATATTGCTCTTGGATTTTTTGAGATCTTGGCAGTATAATACAGATGTTACCGAGAACTAACTGCGGTTTATAAAAAAAAAATTTTAAATATTTAAACGTTTTAGTAAATTAATATTTTATTTTTAATCGAAAATAATTTTAGCCAATGAAAACTAAATTAAATAAACACAAAAATATGTATATTTAGGAATTTAACCGCCTTTGTTGTTTTCATATCTCTCGACAAAGTGTAATGAGGATCAATGGAGCAAAAACACGCAAGTTTTACGTCAATACTCACTCTAATGATAATTTATACTCACACAAGCCATACGCAATGTAAATTGAGAACTATAATTACTTGACAGTAGTAAGTACGTTCATTTGAATATTCTATTACATATAATACTTAAAAATCTGAATAAAGTAAAATTGATAAATTTTTAATTTATAGGTCTTTTAAAACTTTTCATCGATCTCAGCCTAACAATAATGTTTTTGAAATAATATTTTATTTCTTTTAACAATTAAATTAATACTAAAATTATATTTTAAAAATTACATTTATAATTATTGAAACTCCTACAAGTAAGAATTTTTTTTTCTGATCAACACTAAAAAATTAGTTTTAAAAATGAATGTAAATTTTTTTATTGTCTAAAAAATATTTCTGAACTCCAATCCGCTATCGATATAATTAAAAAAAAAAAAAAAAAATCGGTCTAGAAGTTATTGCCAATGATTATTTAGATTTAAAAAAGAAAATTATTTAATTTATGACTGTGATAAAAAAAACACCGATCTACAGAATGAAACAGCCACGTGCTGTAATGCAGACAAAATATATATAACACAACACAACAGTAAAGAACGTGAACAATGGTGTTTACGATCTGTCAGACTCATCCAACTTGCCGAATCTTTCCCCCCGAACCCCGAATTCCGTCACTATACAGACATCAAATACAGACACAAGCATCGTATTAAATTTCTATAATACCTGTAATAATATAAAAGTTGTTTACTATTGCAATAATAAATAAAATAATGTGTGTTGAGTTTTGAAATTATCTCACGAATGGCCGTCTATTTTTCTCGTTCGATGTTCAGTTATCCTGTCACTTGTATTTTATCGAACGTTAATAAAACCCACGCGTCTTGTCCCTATGTATCTCTTTTTATTCTACATATTCCATTTTGTTTTTCTCTTCTCTGAAAATCAACTTCTTTATCAATATTATTATTAAATCCAGGACAACGAGGAAGTGACACCAAACTTTATATAATCACGCAATATAATTTTTTAATCTTCATTATTTATTATTAAAAATATATTTTGATACGATGTTGATGCTTTAACCTTTCACTAATACAACATAAATTCAAACTACTGACACCACCAATACATTTTTTTGTGTACTCGCCGTATTCACGGTATGCGCAGCCGCTTCTAAATGTTTATTTCGCTGGAAATCCAACGAATATCATTTTTAATTGCTCAATTATTTACTTATTTCTGTAAAAAATTTAAATTTTCATAAAAAATATATTTTTCTTGATCTATTTTATTATAATAAGTACCACAATATTTTGTTGATCAGAATTTAACATTAATGTTTTCATTATCAGTATCAGCAGCGAAATGATTGATTAGCTTGAGCATGCAAGCTCTTCTTATTTAAGATTCATCAAGTATTTAACCTGTCAATAATAGGCATGTATTTAATTAAATATCCAATTAAACAAATTTACCAAATCACATATATCTATATATATTCGATGCGCAACGAGTCGCGCAATCGTCGCCTCAATTTTCCCCGGTCCGAATTGCATTATCGATTGCGAATCAGAGTTTATTTCAACAATATAAAAATTATTTCATTTTTTTTTTTTTTTCATCATTAAATTCAATTATATCTTATTTTTGTTTTTACAATCATCAATGTCAATGTTAATGGAATTATTATTAATACATTTCCTAAAAATTTTATCATTAGTTAATCGATCAACAATCCGATTAGATAATTATATCGGAGTATATTTCATATTAATTAAATGAATTAATAAATTGTCGCCGTCAAATGCGACCGCAGGAGAATTTAATACTGTTTCTACAGTCATTTAGCATTTCTGGTGAATGTAATGTAACCATGATTATAAATTAATAATCATGTCATCATATTTTGTGATAGACACCAGATTAGATTACCTATTTTGCATATAGAAATTTACTGCTTAGTTTACGGTGTCATATTTGTATGCCTGCAAAAATTTTATGTTTAAATAAAATAAAATAGCTCTAAAATATATTTAATTTTTTTTTGTAATTTTAAAAATTGCATAGCGTATAAATAAAATTATTTTTTAAAATTTAATCACAAATTAAAAAAAAAAAAAATTGTTTCCTAAATTATTTTTTTTAAAATAACAAAAATTGTCTTACGCTGATGACTCTGATTTTTACTGTCATTAGAAAAGCAGTCAGGAGTATAACCAATTATTAAAATGTATTAAATAAAAAAAAGAAATTATAATTATTGAATCTTGTTAGTTGAGTTGACGTTCAATTTGTATGAAAAAATCCCAACCCTAACCTCACTAATGTTATAGTAAATATTTTTATAGTCGGTTAATAAAATGTATTATACCGGTATGAATATAACTTTACCTTGTTTATTTTCAACTAACTGAAGATAATGACTTAGATATTTATTTTGTTTAGTTGATTAATTTGATTATTTTTAATATTTTGATGATAAAACACTTGTTCTAAAGGCGAGATGTAAATTAAAACTGTTTTAGACTTCTCTGGCACTTTATTTTATAAAGATCTTGATTCTCGCCTCCCGAATATGTACGCAATCTCATCGAGTCCAAACCTCACACTGGTATATTATAATTATTTTCAATACGAAGCCACGTGTGGTCAAGAGTGATAACAAGAGAACAGATAAACATTAAGCGTGTCACGAGATCAGTAACTGAATCGTGCTCGCGTCTTGACGACTTCTATTTATTTAAACCGACAATAAATTAATATAATTGCAACATTTTTCAGCGCGCGGCCTCCGTACAACCCGAGCCACCTCTCCTATTACTGTCTCGTCTTTTGTGACGTCATCGATTCAATACTTTTCGTGCCTCTGCTTATACAGCTTATACACAGTTTCTAGATAAAATATTGTATGTACATAAAATTATAAAAAGATGGCACCACGAACACTTTAATACAAATACTGATAATAATAATGCACAAAAAATCGGACATTACCGACGGAGCAACATTCAATTTGCGGGAAGTTTAAAATCACACTGAAGTGATTTTAGAATTTTATAACAATTAAATTATAATGAAAAAAATTTTAATAACAAATCAATTACAATAAAAAAATTCTTCTAAAAATTTTCACTTGCAATTTTTATTAATTTTTACATGTGAAATTTTTTAATTTAATTTTTTTTATAATAATTGTATTATTATAAAATGTAAAATAATTTTTAATGACATTTAATATTATTTATAAGGTCGGAATCATGAATTTAGATAGCACAAATAATAATACAAAATTAAAAACAACTGTTTTCATTTTATGATAATAATTATCACACATATTTTGAATGTTAAATATTATTACATTATTAGGTTGAGGATTACTACTTTATATTTGAGCTATGAATTACAACGTCTTCTGTCCTTTGTTTTTTTATATTAATATACATACACGAAGCAATTCCGAGTGGTTGCACCTAAATGATACAGCAGTATAAAAAAAGAGGTGATGAGTAATATTTAATCATTACTATCTTATCGTGCACAACTTTATCTGGGCACGGTGATTTGATATGAGTACGAATCTATTCATAAATTATTAAGGTATGGTAGAAGTACCTCGATATTTATTCAATATGGACCGGTTATTGTTTATTGTTGTGTTTTCGGGTGTCGCATTGTGTGAGACAATGGTTCTTGAAAACAAAATTGAAGATCTTGCAATTACTCCGAAAGTAGAAGATAACATCCAACATTTGAATATTTGTGACATTTGTGAATGTAAAGGTAGTTGAACAATATTTTATTTAATAATTTTGATAGAATTGTAGTATGTTTAATACGTATAATTAAGAACATTTTATGATTTTTTTAAAAATAATTTTATAGAAAAAGATATCAACTGTACTAGTCGACATTTGACTCATCATTTTGAAAATAGTTTTTGGCCCAGTATACCATTAGAGCTTGTAACATTTGAAAATAATTCAATAGTTCATCTTAAAAAATTTACTAATGTTACCATAAATAAATTAATTTTTCGTCACAATAAAATTAGCAAGATCGATGATAATGCTTTCCAAGAAATTCGAAATTTATCTCAACTTGATTTGAGTCACAATCAGCTTACGTCAAGTATTCTTTTGCCTACGGTTTTCACGGTAAATATCATTATTATTAATTACGATATATTAGTTAAATATAATTCCAAATCATAAATATTATAAATGAAAATAATTTTATTGTGATACAATGGAATATTTTTTTAACATAAAATAATTTTGTTTTTTTTAGGGTGAGCGAAAATATGCTCCTGATGAATGGGAAGCATTACCACAATTACAGGTATTAAATCTTGGAGATAACAATCTTCACACACTACATCAGGATTTATTTGAACACATACCGAATGTCGAAATATTAATTCTCAACGGTAATCCGTTAGAAGTTATCGATGATTCTATTATTAAAGCCCTCAATAATCTTTATCATTTGCAAGAATTACATTTGGAAGATTGCAATCTTGAGACACTTCCGGAATATGTGTTTCATTTTCACAAGTGATAAATATCAATCATAAATTTTTTTATTTTAATGATCTTGGAATTTTTGTTACGTACTGCCTTGAAACAGCGTATTTACATTTTTTGCATTAATTATTTCACTTTTGACAATAGTTTATAATAAGCGATAATTAAAATTACTTCTAGACTACATAAAAATTATCTTGTAGTAGCATAATAATTTTTTTTAACAATAAGAATTTATACACAGCTTTCATACAAAACTGATTAAATTATGCAAGCCTTTAAGTTAATTATAATTGATTATAAATTTTTGCAGCATTAGAAAAAAAGATATTCAGGGGATTGGTAACAAAAAGTTCCAAAATCATTCCAATAGGAATGATCTTCATTCCATTCCTAAATATATTATAATTTATGTGACTTTTTTTTAATTTTAGAACATCATTGAAAAAACTTTACTTGAATGAAAATCGTTTCACGAAAATACCAACTGCGTTGAAATATGCCACAGTTCTGGAATACTTAAATTTGGACGAGAATCCAATTCAAAATTTAGACGAAAAAAATGCTTTTCCAAATCTTCCGAAACTTAAAAAATTAAGCTTATGTTCATTGCCTTATTTAACTAACGTTGGACGCTATGTTTTCTCTGAGCTACCTGTTATGGAAGAACTATACTTATGTGACTGTCCAAGACTCATAAATATTGACGAAGATTCTCTAGTTATGCATGTTAGTAAGTTATAACTATGTAATGAATAGATAAATAATTGAAGTTTATTAAAATTCTAAAGCAGGATCGAAATTTCTACAGGCGTACTAATTTCTATTTACAAATCAATTTCAAATTTGGATTGATTTCAAAACTAATTTATATTTGTGTCAAAATATGAATTTCAATTTTAAATTCATTTTGAATCAGAATTTTTTTTTTTGCACGGGAAGTGTCCCGTCGTATTAAAAACTAGAAAAATTACAGTTCGAAATAACATTTTTATAAAATTAACGCATTTAGAGAAAAATTAAATTCTGTATTATTTGCAGAGTATTAATGGTGCAATTTGGCCTCCTTTGAAGATACTTGATTTGTCAAATAATGCTTTGAAATACCTTTCTGCAAATTTATTGGGAGGAATGTGGCATAAACTAGAAAAATTAATTCTACTTAACAACGACTGGAGTTGTGATTGTCAAAATCAATACTTGGTTAGTAACTATATATATTGCGATATTTTATAACAAAAATCATTATCTATGATTGGTTAATAATTATTCTTTTTAAGATTACTCAACTTCTTCCTATGCGAGGAAGGGCTCTCATGCAAGATGATGTTGATAAACTATTCTGCACTGCACCTCCAGAGCATGCAGGTAAAAATTTGACATCGTTGTCACACAGAATATTACGATGTCTTGATCGTTATGGGGCTCGACCTGAACGGGATGCTGCAATTCTTGTAGGAATATTAATTGGTCTACTTTTGGCTCTTCCTATAACGCTCACTCTATTTTTCCTTTGGCGGCGGGGATTCTTCTTCTTTGGAAGACAGAATCCGGCCAGTTTTTCCAGAGCTTTTTACAATCGAACTTCAACCAATGATAGTTAAAAGGACAATTTTTGCTAAAAATTCAAAGATTATAATTTTCAAGTGGCTGAAAAAATTGTGATGGAGTAAAATATAGCGTAGATAAAATAATGAAAAAAGAGAACTTGAAGTTTATACTTTAATTAATTTAATAAAATTAAACTTTTTTTTAAAATTATTATTAAGAGAAAATCACAGTTTTTAACTAAAACTTAAAACTTTAACTAAGACTTAAAGAATAATTTTATGAATTTTCCAAATTTTACTATTTTCCTCCAAAAATATCCAAAATCTTGTTGTTTTTATCTGTAATTAGATTTTATAGTATTAGTGGATCTTTGTGTCAACTGTACATCAAGTTAAGTTGTTGACCGGATATTGTGATATATTAGAGCGATAGAGAGAAAAGATTAAGCGAGACATAGAACTGTATATTACGAACAAGTAGTATTGAGTCATGAAAGAGTGGAACGTACATCCGCAATCTCGTTGGATGGATTTGACTAACGAGTCTCAAGGGAGATGGCTTTATTTTTATCTTAAAGTGGAAATATGAGCTGACAAACTTCAGCGTAACGCATTCGAGATTAAACATCATTAAGGGGGGATATTTTAATTATTGATTAGCAAAGAAAAAAATGGGGATGTAAAAACCGTGTGATCCTTTTTTTACTCACCTCACCCAGGAAGTGAATACTTGTTTGATAATTTGTGTTGCTCTAAATTACTACAATAGTCTAGATTAATTACACAGAAAAAAAAATTAACTTGGGGCAAGAGAAAAATTCTTAAACCGAAAAAATAATTTTTAAGAATTTCATTGGCTTGGATCAAGATGAAAAATTCTTAAATCAAGTAAAATTTACTTAAACCAAGAAAAATTTCTTAGTTTAACTATTTGCCATTCATGCCTATATTACCCTATATTTTTCAATGTAGGTGTAAATTTAATTAATTAAGTTTGACTTAATTAATTAAATGAAATATAATACACATATTCCACAAATTGGTGCATTAAATATTTAATAGTCAAATGTAAATGAATTAGTGATAGAAATAAACGGTCTCAGATTTGTCATACATTGATGATAGTTTGTAACGTGGCTTCGTTGATCAATCTTGTGGATGGACCGTCTGTAATTCATGTCACCGCAACGGCAACCGACGTTTCTATATGGACTGAAGGGTTGCATGCTGGTGAACAAGAAACATACAACTATCTATACGTTATATTACGTATTATGTAACTACAACGTTCTCATGAACCTAGTGCATTTCTGTGATGATATACATCACAGAAGCTTTAGCTTTATTACCTCAGATTGGACAAACGCTTTGTGTACACCTATATTATATTCAAGCTCTAATTAAATCCACTTACTTATCCTTATTTATAAGTCTTTGTATAATTTTCTTTTACTAATTTTTAAATATCAGAAATCATTATGAGTATAATTCATTAAATAAAACTATGCTCAAAAATAATTAAATTATTTATTTATAGGGTTTCAAATGTGATATATATATATATATATATCATGAAACAAAAGTTTTTTCAAAAAAATATACATTTTACAGGTTTAAAAAGAAAAACACATTTGTGGTCGAATCTTGAACGCGTTTTACATAACAAAAAATGTATACTTAGACTGTTCATCGTCTGAAAATATATAGAGATGAGACGGTGAAGGAAATTTAAAAACCCAAATACACGGATAAATTGTCGTTCAGAATTTGCGAGAACGGAATTTCATAGAATCAGGTACGGGGGTAATATCTCTATAGCAACAATAATTCGAGGTTCCCGCCCAGTAAATTCGAGTGAACCAATAGCAGTGAAGCTCGACGACGCAATGTCGACGAATCAACACAAGGCGTCGCGACGACTACCCCTTTGGCGTTTGGTAAAAGACAACAGCAATATACAGAGAATAAGAGTAAGCGAGATGGTAATGAAATACAAAGGGTAAACGAGAAACGACAGACGAGCTCAATCGGCAGGTTGAAAGAAAGATAGGGGGTTAAATGGTGCCAGTGGTTTGATACTCTGCTAACGTTCACACGTGTTATCTAAATCTTAATGTTTTATTTTTAGAAACTAACTGGTGACAATATTTGTGATTAATTACTCTGCAGTTGTTATTAAAAATAATAAAATTAAATTTTTAGTGAAATTTAAATGAATCTATATATTTTTTAATTTTAGTTTCATTATTCTATATTTATAGTATAGTTAAATTATAGAGAAACGTAGACTGATATTGCGCTGCACAAGTGTCTTAACTACAATAGGTTGTTAAAAATAAAAAAAAAATAATAAATAAATAAATAAATAAATGTAAGTGATATTTGGCAATATGTGTTTATGATTAATGTAATTAAAGTATTGTAAAAAAAGTGAATAATAATAATAATGCAGTCAACTTGCCAACCACATCAGCCTCAACAACAAAATGCTACTTCAGCAAATAATCGTACTTCCTTTTTAATTGAGGATATTCTCAGTCGTGGTAGTGTTGACTCTTCTGGGCATAATCATCCAGGTCAATTGCATCATCAACTAACATCAGTACATAATCAACATCATCAACAATATCAACAATTAACTAGTTTTTTACCAGGTTATCCTGCTGGACCACCAGCTGCAGCCTTTTTTCTTGGACCTCTTTTTAGTACCGCGAGTATGGGTGTTGGTATCGTTCCAAGCTCGGGCGAGTACTCGGCTTTAAAAAATTGTCGCCGTCGGAAGGCCAGAACTGTAAGTAAATTTTAGATTTTATCTTTTAATTTTATATGAGTCATTTAAAAGTGTCGTACTTTTGTTATTAATTTCGTTTTTTCGTAAGCGGTTTCGATAAACATTATGTCAGTTATATTGTGCCCGAAAATAGCACTAACTGTATATACAGGAGAACTCCTATTAATTCAAGCTTTTTCAATTCAATTTCGATGAAGAAAAGCTATTCTTATCATCTTTTATTCGTTTACTAGCAAAAGTACAATAAATTTCAAATGTAAGAACTTTCGGTTTCGTAGTTTTAAATTCATAGATTGATAAAAAAATTAACTTGATTCAAAAGACTAAAATTTGCACCAAAAACATCATTTTAAGTATTTTGATTATTTTTCAAGCAGATAAATTCTTAAATTAAAAAATTTGTCTCAATTGAACTGCATTTCTTTTAATTCAAGATTTTTTCTGCTTAGTTCAAGACCATCAAACTCTTCAAAATAATGTTGTTATTCCAAGATTTTGTCTTTCGAAAAGGTCATTCCATGCATATTTGGCTCTAATTGTCCCAAAAATCACTGAAGAGAAAATCAATTACCAAGTACCATAGGTCAAAATTATTCAAAGTATCAAAAAACTGCAAAAAAAAGAACTGACAGTAATCTAAGAGTGAACTATAAACTTTTCAAAAAATTTAGTTCAGTAAAGCTTACTTAATATTATATTATTAATTAATGATCATGGTATCCTCTGCGCCAGGCATAACTTCTGATTTTGACTTGATATTTTAAGATTGATTGGTACTGCAGCTGAAAATCTATGACAAAAAAATATTCAACTGTTGTTAATGTTTCTACTGAAATTTAGCATAATGATCATTAACAACGAATAAAAATAATATTATCAGTCATCTCCGTACCATTCACGGGGAAAGAAAGAGGAGTTTTTTTAACTTCCCTCTAAGAAAATTGAAAATTTTCACAAGTCGGGAAGTTATTAGTTTTACCCCGTTTTGCAAAAATCGAGCTTTCATCAGATCTCGACGTTTAAAGGTCACAGGAAGCTTTCCTGACTATCCCCACGAGGATGTCAATATGTTTGTATGATATATTCGACCAATCATATCACAAATAAATTTTATCTCTATTTTAATTTTTTTTATTTATTATTATTTATAATCACTGAAAAATATTGATGAGTGCCGGGGTCAACCCCGAGGGTCGCACTCTTTCGAAATGCAGGTACCGAGCCGATTAGGCAATTGCCAGTCTCTATACTAAATTATAGTTAGATTATTAAAAAATAAAATAATATTGGAATAGAGAAATTAAATAAATAGTACACGATTTTAATATCCTTTTTCAGGTTTTCAGTGATCAACAACTCGCTGGCCTGGAAGCTCGGTTCGAAGCGCAAAGATACTTGAGCACACCAGAGAGGGTAGAGCTTGCGGCAGCACTCCATCTATCAGAAACACAAGTTAAAACGTGGTTTCAAAACCGACGGATGAAGCATAAAAAACAATTAAGAAAAATTAATAACAGTAACAATAGTAGCAATCTTTCAAATGGACATCAGAGCGGGCAATCATCGTCGGCGATGTCACCAGCAGGTAATTTCGTCATTCACATGTAATTTTTTTTAAAAAAATCATTCTTTAAAGTAAAAAAAAAAAAAAAAACAATTCACTTAATCAAGTTTTTAAAAAACTAACTTTTTCATTAAATTCGCATATTTTTTAATTATTTAACTGCATGAGAAAAAACGATTGCTAACAAAAAATTCTTAAATTACATCATTTTAAATAATATTTACACTGAGAGAAAAAATTTTTTTTGAAACAAATAGACATTGTAAAAACAAGACATTAATTTGTTTGAAATTTTATCTAAAATTTTTCAACAAAAACATTACTGTGCTAAAAATTTTGATAGCTTTAGCTAAAAAATAAAATTGTTGAAAATTTTCAACAAATTAATTTCTAATTACAACATTTTTCACAAAAAATTTTTCTCTCAGTGTATTTTATGTTACTTTCAGAATAAGATTTACAAATGAGTAAAAAAAATTTCGTTATACCCTGAAAGTTCTTTGAATAACAGTTTTAATGTCACTATTAAATAGTAAAAGACGACGTGTGATCCATTCCTCCGACCAAACTAACCGCTGAGTCCTCCGATATCGTTAACCACTTTGCACCTTCGTCAATAAACCTTTCTCTTCCATGAACCCTCATATGTCTCACACACAGTAACGTGTGTATGTTATTTAAGTATAACAGTATATTGTGATAGTCGTTGCAAAAGTTCCAAAAAGGATAAAATCGATTCTTTAATTTTTATAGGGGTATTTTTTATCATCATATTTACTTATTACTTATAGCTTGGTTACTGCTGAAATTGGTGTTTTTGTCCGTATTCAGAAGAATTTTTCTCTACATTTCTTGATTGTTAGTTTTTGGTTTTTTAATTTTCAAAACTTTCAATGGTTTTTTTTTTATTTTATTTGTAAAGAAACGCCTTCGGCAATTTACAACAACATTTTTATTTGAATGTTGTTATTTTAGAATCGTCCTTTTTGGTAAACTTTTTATTTTATCTACTGGTCTTCCAAAAATGTCAATATTAATAGCATATTTGTTGATGACTGCCAATTCTGTATATCTCTGGATCTCTCGTGACTGCAAGAGGTGTACAGCCCGTATATGCATATGCCTGTTTTGTTTTAAAATATCTGTGACATTTAGGGAAGTCAATAAAAATTACAATTCTTATGATTTTCCAGTTAAAATTTATAAAAAGTCAATAGATTTTTTCATAAACAAATATTTCAAAGTAATTTATGAACCTGTTAAGAAATCGTAATAATTTAAATGAGATAAAGAAAAATTAATAAAATCTATAGAATCGTTGAAGATGAAAGTACTGATAATTGTGATGATATAAATGTAGGATGTAAGGTATGGAATTATTCGTGATTCACCCATTCGGTTTAATAATTATAGATAACTACTCGACGCTTCAGAATACTCATGATGATTTGATGTCACCACATTGCATCTATAACTCTATTTACTCGGTCGTAGCCAAGATGGCTCCGCTTTCTGTTGAAGGATAGCTAACAAAGTTAGTCGGAGACATCTTACTTGGCAAGAGTATCAAGAAGACGTGAATGCTACTACGATAGTCAAGGAGCATTAGGGTTCGTCTTTCTCAGGAAGCTAGTGCTACCAAGTTAAGTCTCCAGTAGGTTCACTCCAGGATAGAGAAACAGAAGAGAAAGAGGAGAAATCAACCGAGATAGAAGCAGGGATAGAAACTTAGTTGACGTTCCTCCTTTAATTTTGTACTCTCTCACTCCCGTGGTAGTTTAAATCACAAACTTCCTTTCAAGATTGCTACTCCTACAAGTCGATTCGTGGCTCCTTCAAGAAAATTAGTTCATTATCAGCTAAGTGCTCGGCCACACCTATACTCACGAAATCGCTGTCAAGATCATTTACTCATAACTTGATACCTAGATTTTATCTAAGAAATAAAATCAATTATCACATTTTAATTTGTTTTACAGTTATTTCCATTTTTAATAAAATCAATTATTTCATTTTCGTATTCAGTAAAAACAATTATCGAATTTACTACATTAAGTACGTACAATCCCGTTCATTAATTTGGGTCAGTTATTAATTAGTCTTTTATATCATCAAATTAAACGTAGAGCATACTCAAAATAATTAACGCTATTGTATAATTCAATTAATCTATTTCTATACGAATATATGACTCTTTAGAGTTTTTGTTTTTTTATAACTAATAATAAATTACACTATCGATTGAAATTAAATTTGTTATAATGTACAAACAATACATTCTGACGGAAATACACAGAAATAAATTTAAAAAACTTTTTAAGATTAAAGTTTCAAATCAAATTTGTATTGTCTCAAAACTATGTTTTCAAAGACGGTACCCAAGATTTCTCGAAAACTGCTCAAACGACCTTGATGAAATTTTATACGGGTAGACAGGGAAGGAAAGATTTTTTTTTTTTTTTTCAATTACAA
>JZSA01004366.1:0-94270 GCA_000956155.1 Cotesia vestalis | reverse complement strand
AAAAAAAAAAATGTAGTTTATAACTTTTATTTTGATAGCAGGAGATAGATCTCGTATAGATATTGTAAATACTGATGGCGCCGAGGTAATTGAGAGCTCAGAACGCCGAAGAAGAGGAGATACTGCGGAGGCGGCGTTAGGAAGGATATGTCATGCTTCCAGTTGGAGGGTGAATCCTAATACCCAGATAATGGGAAGTAATTGCGAGGGATCAGAGCAACCGAGTACAGTAGCTTACTCTCCTGTCAGTTTATGAAGTGTGTAGAAAGAGCGTACGTGAGACAGACAACATAAAGTGAACAAAATGTATATATATATATATATATATACATCATGGCATGGAAACGAATGAAGAGTGTCGACTGGAAGGGTAGCTTCGTAATTACGTTATCGGAACGAAATCACGAGGAACGGTCTCAAATACGAGATATCACTTGTCCGCTCAATCTATGAAGCGTGCATGCGTGTTTACATACAGATATGCATCTGTATCTATACATCCAAGATAGGATAATAAATTTTTTTTAACTTTTCGCTTAAAAATCGTTGATTTTTAAATTTATAAAAGCTTATTTTTCTACATTATATAAAAAAAAACTTCAGGTTTGCCAATATATTTTTTTAATAGACCTTTGGAAGTCATTCTGGAAAAAGTTACTTTGAAATAAGTAAATATGCACTTATTCAAAGGAATTTTTACTAATTTATATTTAAAAAATACCGAAAGCTTTACAGCTAATGGATTATCTTGCGATTCCATTCTCGACTGGAAGTACAGAACTACCAATGAAGTATTAAAGAGTGACCTGAAGAAATTTGAAGAAAAATTGGATGTCAAGAACACTGAGCTTGCAGAATTCATCCAGCTGAAAAGTGTTATCACGACGTTAAAAAATACCGAGTGCAATGAAAGTGGATTCAAGACCCAGGTTGATTTAGGAAACAATTTTTTTATACAAGCTACTGTTGAAGATGCTTCTAAAATTTTCCTCGACGTCGGCTTGGGTTATTACGTGGAGTTCAATTTGGATGAAGCTGTCGTGCTTATTAATGTCAGGGTCAAGTTGCTGGAGATGCAAATTAGTAACTTGCGTAAAGAAGTCTCTAAAACTAATGCTCATATTAAGTTATTGTTGATGGGCATGAGAAATTTGCAAGGTTTCAAATAACATTCAGGGACCTATTTTCACCCGATCTCTTGTAAATAAATTAATTCTTATAATATATTAAAACTGCGATTAATTAAATAATCATTACTCTTATTTTAATGTAAATGAAATTTATATTTTGTTTTGTAAAAAATAAATTATCAAAAATTATTTAGAAAATTTACTTAGTTAAGGATTTTAAATAATTAAACAAAAGCTATCCTGTAAAATAAAAAAAAAAAAAAAACCAAAAGACTCCCACGTGGACTTTCGGATTTTCTAAATTTTTTTTTCTTTAATTTGAAATCTACTTTAAACAGGTTATTTAAATTGAAAGTAATTTAATTCTCGGCTATTATATATATTATATTTGTATAAATTAAAATTGACAATATCTGTATTTATGATCTTACAAAGCTAGCATCACAAGCTCCGTCTTCACCCGGTGTGCTTTTGAAGTCACCAGTTTGCTTGTACGGTCTTTTGGTATCTCTCCATCTCCCTTCTTTCTCGCAGATTGTAGAATGGATCTCACGGTTGAGTAGTTTCTCATAAATTAATAAGATCACGGGCCATTTATAATGTTTATTAGATTTAGTTAAGACGCCTATTATTATGGTACGTAAATAAAGGGAAGAATCAGTCCACCCTGCTATTCACCTCGGCAGGATGGAATGTGGCTAGGATAATCAAATCAAGGACAATAAAGTGGCTGATACAATAGTTAAAGTGAGCAAAAAAGATGGAATATAGTAGATAAACGTGGACAGATAAGGGACAAAGAATGTCAAATGTGAATGAGTAGTGGAAATGAGAGAAAAGGAAAAAAAATGATTGCGAAAACGCGAGGGGATATGCGCGTGCTAAATGCAGTGGGCGTGTTCCATTACTTTCATTATTTCCTCGTAGGAGGGTTCCACCGATATGCTTTCACATAATGTAACAGCGACGAAGAGAAATACTGAATTATATTCGTATAATAACGTCATAGGGGTGATAGCTTGACATGGCTCACGGGAGATATGACAGCAGGTACCAAAAACACAGGTACTTTTTAAATCAGATCAGTTGAATCTATTTATCTATATACTATACATGTCAATATGTCTTTTGTTACTCAAATAACTTTCGAAAGATACCACTGCATTTTTATATTATAAATTTTTTTTTAATTTAAGATAACTTTCCCTATCTCTATGCTGAAAATTTTAAAAATCACTTAATTATTTAAATGATAAATTAATTATTATTGAGAGAATTTTTAAAACATGTTCATTTTTAAAATCTCTTGATACGCATTTTATCATTTTTAAATTAATAATATTTTTCTATTTAGATTCAGACAAGAAAAAAGCACAAAATTTACTCCGTGTAGTATTTTTTAAATTAATGATAAAAATAAAATCCTTTAATTTCATTTCAGCGGAATTAATTAAAAATTATTCACCCCAATACACACCCCAAATTTTTTATTTATGGAAGTAGATTTATGATATTTTTCATTGAAATAAAATCAAAAAATTACAAAAATGGTTGATCCTAAAGGCCGGCCATCTCTGCAACTTTTCGTTCCAGATTCCATACAAAATTTCAAAATTTGGCTGAAAGTATCCAAACAAAGTACCTGTAAAAAATTCTATGAGAATCAAATAAATCCCGAAAGTTACATATTATTGTATTTTAGAGTTACAGAATAATTAAGTTTAAATAATTTGAGGGTATTATGAAATGGAAAATGCAAGTCATTTTTTAATCTTGGTATTCCCGTTAAGTATCGGTACTTGAATGTACAACGAAGAGCCGCATTACAAGGGGTTCAAATTATTGCGTGATTTAACATCATGGCAAAATGTCAGACTAAAGAGTAAATAGTCTGGTGACATAAACACAAGGCAACCCAAATACAACAACGAACAGCCCCGTTATCCTAACAAGCTGTCAAGACGTCGGCGCGTGTCACTCGACTTCTCATCCGCTCGTCCGATATATAAATCCCGTTTTCTTCAATGTCTTCTGTCTCTTTTATTTTTTCATCTCAATTGCATTTTATTACACACGTTTATTCATATATCTATATATACATAACATAAAAATTTAGTATTTGTTTTGTAAGTGAAGGGAGTAAAATGAGAGGCTACTAGGTAGGATTTATCTAAGCCACGTGCCGCTTAACTTGATCACCAAGCAATTTGGCCTCGTTTCAACCTTCGGTTACTTCAATATTTCTACTAACAAATAACATTGTCAACGACATATGAGGGTCCTACTGATTTAATTTTACTGTTGGGAGCATAAAAGAGATACATTCACCAAGAGTGACCGTGTAGACTTGATAAATCCTGAAAGATGACAAAAAAATAATAAACACCTTGACAACTCTATTCTTCGTTAAACTAATTCAATAAAGACACAATAATGTAATTTCATTGAAATTGTTAGTTATTTTCATAGCTTCGAGATTTCTTAAATAATTTTTATTTTTATTAATTTTAATCTCAGACTGTAAACAATTTTTTTGTCAAGTAAATTTTATTTGGTTCAAGAATTTTTCTACATACTTCAAGACAATTAAGTTTTTTTATGATTTCCTTGATTCGAGATTTTTGTCTTTTCAATAAATTAAATTTACTGAGTGATTTTTGGGAATTTTTTTCACAGGGAAAATCATTATTTATTATAAATCGACTATTATTATTATTATTATTATACATCTGCCGTAAAATAGAATAATTAAAAAAAGTATTATAACAATTATAAAAATAATCAAGCCTAGTAATTTTTTAGTCTCATGTGAATGACACTGAAGCCGACATTAAAAATTATTTAAAAATTTTTATAATTAAAAATAACCAGTTTTTTGTATCAATTAATGAAAAATGAAAAGATTCTTCTTTGAAATTCAACTCCTCAATTATTAAAAAGTTTCACATGTGAAAGTGAATAAAAATTACAATTAAAAATTTTTTATTGTATTTATTTTATCTCATGTAGAGAAAGTTTGATATCAGTTGAGCTTAAAAGCAGGTAAATAAAGGTGTATTTTTTTTGACGATAGTGAAAAATATACGTGGAATAATGTGAGTACACTGTCTCAAGAAGGAAGACCAACAATAACAAAACGAGAACGGAGCGTTGACGAGGCGAGAACTTCCAATTAGTCGCTGGTTATTTAGTTACAACCGACTGGTGAAACACTAAAAGCCAAGAGTTTAGATGAAGCTGTTTCGTGCCCTTTCCGGGAGTGAGAAGAAGAACACAAGGGTTAGTGCTGGAAGGCTAAAAACCACCGATAATACACCAAAGATCTATATCTACATGACGTGTTTAAAAATAATTACCGTAAAAGATTGAAGATAGTCACGTAGTCACCCTCACCTATGAACCTATCTCCCTACTCAGATTTTCTCAAGTAGCACTCGTTTCGCGGCATAAAGGCGAGCAAAAACCACCTCCGCTTTAGTAAAAACTAAGGATCCACCACGCAACAAACCTTCCTCTTTTCATCCCTTTCGTCTACCCTCCACCGGTACTTTTCAAGTAGTACTCATCTTTCAACCACTCTATCACCAACGGTTAGAGAAATAAAGACTCAAGACATACTCGATTTCTTCTCTTTTTATTTCAGAGTGACGGTCATGAAAGAGGGATCAAAAAAGTTTAACTTTTCAACACAATATATTCCAGGTTTTTTTAAATCTTTCACTTCAAGTGCTTACACCGGTTCTTGCCCTGATATAATATTATATAGTCCATCATAAGAAATATTCAGTATCTTCATTGGAGCACTTCAGTATTTAATTCTGACTTATTGGTTGTGCCATTAATCTCAAGTTCCACTCAATTTATTTTAACCAAAACTTTTGGTTCATCAAACTTGACCTAAGACCCAGTCAATTTTTTAAGAATAATTTTTGTTTTTAAACTGTTTTTTTTTTTTTTTTTTTTTTTTTTTTTTTTTTTTTTTTTTTTCACTGTTACAGTTTTTTTTGTGGAATTACTCATGTGTAAAAATACACTTTTTGATGTTTTTTCTGACATTCGTCCAGTTTTTATTATATTATTTGCCTCTATTTCAAAACTTAGTACCTACTTTACGAATCATACATTTATTGTTCTTAATTAATATACCTTCAATTTTTGTACTTGTATTCCTTTTTAAAACCAAACATGTATAAATTTTCAAGTTACTCTACTTTTTTCTGCCATTGTACCTTTATTATACATTTAAAATTCGAAAAAATACGGGATCTTCCGAAAGAAGCATTACGGTACATTAAAATTATTCTTTCTATACAATGCCAAAATTTTATAAATTTCGGTTTCTAAATGGGTTATATTTTCTAGTATTTATAATTATTTAAGAACATTAAAAATTTTATAATTCTTTGAATATTGAGATAGGAAAAAATTATTTATTTTATTTTAATTAAAGTCATAAAGGTTGAAAAAAGTTGTAAACCCGACAAAATTTTAAACTTATATTGCTCTACGGGAAATTCTAATTATTTATAACGAGCTTGTAGCTTTTGTAACATCGTTTATGTTCGATTTTTTTTATAATTATTTTTATTATTTTTATATAATCATTATCATCAATGAGTAACGTATAAATGCGTTACAATCTTTACAAAGTGTAATTTTGTTATTACTTTTTCTATTAAATTTTTTAAAAATTAAATATTAATTCACATTTTTTATTTTCATACAATTTTTTGGGATCTTCATTGGCGATTATAAAATATTTTTCGATCATAAGATAATCAGCCTTAAAACAACTAATCCTTAAAATAATAAAATTATTATCTAGTTTTTTTTTTTATTTCACGAAATCGTTTGGTAATCTTTAGAGACCCCTGTCTATTATTTTAAACTTAAAACAAAAATAACTTAAATTGCAAAGTCTTATTATTTTCAGCTACTTTTCAAGGGTTTAAGAGTTAAAAAAACGATTTATTTAATGAACCTTGCAGTTTTTCTCTACACTTATAAGTAGCCAAAATTGTTGTTATACAAAAGATCGGACGACCTATAATTGCACGCTTGTATTTACTTAGTTAAAACAAATTAATATTATTTTTTATACAAACAATGAAAAATTATATTATTATTATTAAAAAATAGTGGAACAAAATTATTTCAGATAAAATCAATTGATGTCTTTCTAAGCAAACTGAGAATTAAAATTCATCAGCAATGAGTATTTTATCCTCTGCTACGCATTAATTTTTCCTTCAATTTTTATAAAAATTCTTAAAGTTGTAATAAACAAAAAAAAAACCATTCAGTTTCTGTCAGTATAGAAAGTGATATGAAAACAAGTTTTGTACAATTACTTAATACAAAATACAATGGTTTGTATACAAGTGATTGATTGTTAATATTAATGGTATTATTTTAGCTTCAACAACTGATGATATGCTAAATAAAACAAGGAACATTTGTCTAAAGAATTTTTTTTTAATTTCTGAGTTGTTTTTATTTTTTTTAATAATTTCCAACAAGAAATTTTGAATTTTAAATGGTTTATTTATCATTTGAAATATTTTTTATTAAGCGGCTACTTGTTGAAGATTACCAAACAATTTTTAAAATATTTATTATTTGATTTTTATGAATAATATATGTAAAAACATTGTACAAAAAAATTATAAATTTAATCTTACTGTCGGAAAATATTAATTTGTGTAAATCATAAACTCTTTCAAGTAATCAATCAATTAACTTTAATTATAATAAGAGAAATAAAGTTAATACATAAAAAGTAATAATAATAATTTTTCGATGCCAAGCATTAAATTTTTTTATTTTATTATTATCTTGTGCGTAAGTCATATTATCATTTTTTTTTTTTAATGAACCTACGCATTATTGAATACTTTTTTAAAAAATAAGCATAAAGTATTTATTAGTCACATTAAATTATTTACCAAAGCAAAAAAATATTGTTATTTAATAATTAACGTTATTTTTTCAATTTATAATTGATCGAAAATGTATTCTTGTTAAATAATTTTCATTTTTATTGAATGCACATTTTATCGTATCTAAAAATGTGTTAATTTTAATAACGTTTAATAAAATTTTACGTTCTTTAATTACTTATAATAATGATATTTAAAAAAAAAAAAAAAAAAACTTAATAATTTACACAAGTAAAAAGAGAATAACTACAGTACAAACTTAACGCTTCGAAAAATAACTACGACAAAAATTTTCTTCAAATGAGGTTAATAATTTATGAATCTAATAGAAAAATAATAACAATAGGAATGTGATTTTTTTCATTAACATCCAAGATAAACAATTTATAATAAAGTCAAACTAACAATATTAGATAGAGGTTTAACGTATTAAACAATATCAAGAGTTTAAGTAAGTCTTACATGACTTTATATCATCATATAGTACGACAGACTTATAGTTAACTAAAAATTTCTATGTATACACTAATATAAATATCAATGAGAAGGTCTCGTAGCACGTTGTTTTAATCGCGCTAGTAATTCACCATCATCCTCATTTCTTGATGTCGAACCTCTAAAACTTTCACTTCTATATTTATCTCTAAGAAACATTCGTCTTTCTTCTTTATATTTTTCAATTCTTTCTCGACAACGAGGATCACCCAGATCGATTCCCAAATTTCTTGACTGAAGTTTTTCTGTACTTTGAGAAGAAGACAATAGGTGTCCACCAACATTTGGTGTTGAATTATGCTGAGAATCATCAGACAATTGCTTTTGAGGCATTCGTACGGACTCACTGGTCATACGATTAAATTTATCCTCATCCAATGATCGACTTAAAGCAGCTCTAGTTGCTCTGGCTTGACGAGCACGTAAGCATGGCGGTAAATGTTGCGTTCCATTATTTGATTGTTCTTCAGATTTACCACGCAAACATTCATTTTCTACCTTGGTCTTTTTATCAGTAATATTTTCACGATTTATTCCTAATTCAAAACTACATCGTTCTCGGATACCATCAGACTCTAATTTTTTTGGTGAATGTAATGGCGTTTCACTTCCAACTCCTCCAGATAATCTTTGTAATGCAAGTTCTTGTAAAATTGCTGCTGTATCTCGTAAAACAACAGAATCATCAATAGGCGAAGATGCATTTGAAAAAGTGTATGAAGAATCCAGTGATGTAGTTTCTGATGCACCTTCTGGATCATGGGCTATTTCATGAGCTTCAGCTGCATTCTCAGACTGAATAACGACCTCTTCATTATCACGTATTTGAGTATTTGAATTTCTTTTCAATGTCTTTTGTACACTCTGCGGTAAATACATATGATGGCTAGTAGGTTGTGATTTTCTAGAACTGTGACTGAAACTATGTCGAATATCTTGACATCGATTGAAACAACTCTTATCCTCAGTAATATTGCTTCTTTCAATTTTCGACAAATAATTACTGGTGCGGATACACTGGACGTCTTTATTAGAATTTATTGATTCGTAATTTAAATGATTATTTTCTATACTCGATTTTTTTCCAAGCATTACTTGACTCGATTCATTTAAATTACATTGATAAACATTTTCATTATCTAAACGTAAATTGTAACTACAACACTCATGTCCATGTTCCATTTTTTCAGAATCATCATGTGAGACTAAATTAATTGCACTTTCTGAACAACATCGATTATTTCCATTACGAAGATCGCTACCATTATTACTTTTATTTTCACTCATGTCTAAAGATATTTCTTCAGTAGATTCTTGTTGCAAGATAGAACTATCTATCGGATCAGTCGTTGCAATACAAGATTTGCCGGTATCTCCAGTTAAACTCATTGTGAGATCGAGACAAGTTTTTGAAATATTATCAGAAACACAACTTTTTCGTGGTGAATTTTTTTCAATACCAGAATCAATAGTCCCTTCAAGTTGATCTTTAGAACTACTTTCTACACTTGTTAACCGATTGACAGATTCGCTTTTATTATTTGTTAACGTTTGTGTATCTATATTTGTAAAAACTTTATCAGAATTATTGCAAATAACAAATTCTGAATCTGGTAAGTCTTCAATAGTTTGCTCACAGGACATTGGTGAATCAAGATCAGTAACGCTGGAAGACGGCATGTCTACGTGTTCGTTCTGATCAATTATTAAGCAACTATCAATATCAACATTTTCCGAATTTATCATATTATCCGGAGGACTTTGATTAATTAAATCACAGCAATTCTGATTACTACAATTAAACTTTTCTTCTTGGAAGCTCATAGCAGAATCATCAGAAAATAAATTTTTATCAGTGGCACAAGGAAGATTTAGTACGTCACATGATGTCATTTCTTGATCCGATAGTGTCACTATTAAATTATCGGATAATTTTTTAATATCATTTATTTTTGGTGATGATTCATGACTTTCACAAGTCTTTATTCTCTCGTAAGACTTTACACTATTATGATCGTCTAAATTAATTGATAAACGTTGACTAGGAGGATCTAAAGACAATTTATCGGAAGACAGATCTTCTTTTGATATTTGAGTATGGAGACAGGATTGATCATCTAGGTCTAGGGGTAAAGTAAAACTACGGAAACTTATCCGAGGGCTATTACCTGTCTTAGGTGTCAAAGATATCGGTGTTGCCTGTAACGTAGATGGACTTATTGGTGTAGAAGCTTCTGATAATAATGGCAGGTAACCTGGTGTTGTCAGTGGTGATGGTGTCTCAATTCCATGGATATCTGCAGACACCATTATTTGATCTGGACTTTGACTGTCAATAAATCTCAATTCTACATCACAGTGAAGACGTTCTTCAAGACGTGATCTCTTTCTTTTACTGCCACCACTTACAGAAATACATAAAGAGCCGTTATTTCTTTGACGCCGTGGCGATGCTTCTACTGACGCTACACCGCCACTTTCTTCCTCTGAAAACATTCGCATTTCTCTCTCTTCAAGGTCAAAATTAAGTTGTATCTCAGAAAGATCGAGCGGAGATACAGAATTTGGTGGGTCTGCAAGATGATCAAAATATGAATCATGTGAAACTGATCGACTGTGACCACATGGTCTGTTAGATGGTGGTCCCATTAAAGGACCAAGATTATCTTCTCCATCAAGACTGTCAGCACTTTTAACCGGTCTTAATCGTCGCATAGCATTAAGAGAACTTGATAAAGCTTCTATTTGTGGTGGAGTTCCTACTTGTCTTGTTTTACCACGTGCCCCAAAACCACCACGTCCAAAAATTGCACGCCAGTTTAATGAAGGTGAACGTTTTGAACTATTTCGTTTTCTTGGTAGCTCAATCACTGTATGATAGTGTAAAGGTAAGCCAGCTGGTCCCGCGCCTACTTCAATGTACTCCGAATCATTTCGCAAAGAACGGTTTCTCGCTTCTTCAAGACTCAATAATCGAGCCGGAGTTGTAATTGCCAATGATTTAGGTCGACCAACCGGGCCATCACCGAATATTAATTCCGCATAACAAACAAGAAATTCTGTAACTACAGCTTGAACACCGACACCTTGAAGTGCTGCTACACCACCAACTTCAAGTTCCTTGCATCGCAATAGATTAGGAGCCCAAACGATTGCAACATTTCGTGGTGTCATACCTGTATCAGCTCCCCGTGCTGCGACTCTTACTAAATGTCGCATTAAATACTCCAATGTTCTGTAATAAATAAAGATTAAAAAAATAAATAACAAATTGAAGATAAAATTAAATTACTTTATAAACAATTTTTTCATCTGACTTTTTATCTTTAAAAAAAAGTTAGTATTCAAATGTAAATTAGGTAATAATAACGAGATTTTATAATAAATATGTGAAAAGAAAATTCAACCTGTAGTGTGGAGGAGGTAGTTTTCTAACGGCGTCTCTCATTCTTCTTAATCTTTCCGCATCTGTATTAGCTTGAACGGCAGTGACAAAAGTAGAGTAAAGCTGATAGGTACATAATGGATTAGGTAACTCTCTAAAGTACATTTTCAAGAGTGATGCTACTGAATGAATATCTTGAAGTATACTCTCATCTGAATGCAAAGCAGGAACGCGATCTTCATCAAATGCATGACGTAGCCGTTGAATATTTGATGTTACACCGCTTAAGCGATAAATACCGTCTACCAATCCATGTGTTTCAATAAACTCTGCACAACACTTCAGCACAGCTGGTACTGTAATCATTTATAATAATCAAAATTTATTTTCTTATCTATAATAGTTATAATAATAATAATAATAATAATAATAAATTGTACCATCTTGACCAGAGTTAAGAAGATGTTCTCCCAAATCACATCCAAAAACTCGTTCTTTAAGAATTCCAGATTGTTTTAATCGTCTCCTAGATGGTCTATTAAGAATAAAAGATCTAAAAAAAGCAATAAGCTTTCCATGTTTTCTGAGAACGGGTTTAACGGGTAACTTTGAACGTACAATATTAGACACGGTCAAGTGACGAGGTACTTTGTCACCAATCACCGCAACGCAGTCAGCAGGAAAAAAACCAACAGCAAAACCTTTTTTACCACGCCACCAATTACTCTCTCCTGGTGGTGGCATGTCAATAACTGATATCATATCTCCAACCTAAAAGGATGAACAATAAATTAATAAAATTTATTTTAGTAATTTGAGAATGAAGCACTTGAAATCTATCTTCTTAATACTTCAATACAGACTAATCTTATTTGTTGTTGATTGATTTTAATTAGATGTTATAAAGCATTTCTGTACGTTAAACAATACATTTGTGGATGTTGTCGCAATAAAAAACCGAGATCGTTGTCGTTGGCTAACGCAAGAGCCTCAATTTCCCACGCGTATATTGAGTAATAAACGCCTAACATGCTTTCGCTTATAGAATGTCAGAGTACAAGTTAAACAAGCATTGATCACTCAATTAAAAATTATATTATTTATTATTTATTATCCGATTCCAGATGTGTCGTTAAATATCCTTAAATAAATTGCTACCTGAAAAGATATTTCATCTTGTGCTTGAGCAGTATACGGTCTAACCGCATAAGCAGCTGCTACAGCTGGTGTATTAATTGGACAAGAGTCTGATTCAGGAACTAGAATTCTTCTACCACGATTATCCAACTGTAGCCAGTTGAGTACAGGTCCACAATTTAATCCATCGTGATTCAAATTTGAAAAGTGCTTGAGATAAGCTGCCAACAAATCTTGAGTATTGTCTGGTTCAACTTCTGGTAGTTTAGCAAGCGATGAGAACTTGCGGTCATAAATACAACGATGTAGTTGCCTATCAAACATAATAAAATTTTCGTACGAACGTTGAAGTGTCCAACAAGCGTCACCTGAAGTAACGCGTACTGCAAAACTTGAATCGTTTGGCACTTCACTAACTGAAACCTATAAAATTAAAATAATTTAAATGTTAAAATATTATTGCTTTTACTTTGTCACTAAATAACAAACCTCAAGATCAGTAAGTTCTACATGCTCATAATGAAAATGAGCACACTCATCAAGTTTTGGAAACCTCGCCACACTTCCCATGTTGCTACCTGAGCTAACTGGTGTATCAAAATCTTCTGATCGATTGCATCCCAAACTCTGAAAAATTAAAATAATTCAATATACTTTATGACATTAATAAAAATATCGTTCACTTATCACTTCTTTTTCGATTAAATATTTCAATTAAAAAATTAATTTTTCAAGATTACATTGGAAAAAAAAAAAAAATTAAATACTACTACAGCAAATGGTGAATTTTTAACTTGAAAAAAAATTATATATATAGATAAGTGTTTTTTTTACGTTGTTATAATTTAATAAGATTTTTTCAGTTGATTGGAATGTAAAAAAGAAAAAATTTTCACTAAAAAGAAATGTGATAAAGAAGAAACTAATATTATGAGAAGAAGGCCTTCTGTTAGTTTATGCGGGTCGACCACGACCTCGCGTTTGCGCAGCGTTAATATGTGACAAGAAAGAGTTTACAGAGATTATAAAATGCATTTTACAAATACCGTGAAGCATATTCGATGCAAAAATTATTAATTTAAATTCAAAAAAGTATTATTTACATCTACGTCATTGCAATCACATACTTCAACATTTAAATATACATCGTTATTTATGAGATTGATAATTTATTTGATCTATAGGTCAATAAATTTTCTTTTCAGACTATTTGGCAAAACAATGATTGGTTTTATTGGTACCATTATGTCAAAACAAAGTGTTTTGATCAATAAAATTATTTCAAGCGACACCCACACATTTTTATTTTTCAACCAACTAATAAATAATACGGTAAGAAGAAACATGAAAATAAAATGAGAAGTAAGAAATAGCAACAGATTTAAGTTGTAAAAATAATCTTTTTACAGCCTCTATAATTAATTATTTGTTTTATTGCTCGCTTAAAAATTAAGGTATGTGTATAAATTTGCCCGCCTTTTTCTGTCCCGCATTTTTAATAATTTTTCGGCATTAAAATTTATAAAAATCTTAAATTAAAATAATAATTAGTGTTACTTTTTAACAAGCACAACTTAAAATTTTTTTGATTATTAATAATCACAATTATTTTCACAAACGAATGAAGCTGAAAGACACAGTTTTAAAATTTATTTATGACTTGACTTGAAGTAAAATATTTTTTCATAAAAAAA
The DNA here is from genome assembly GCA_000956155.1 of Cotesia vestalis. Taxonomy (NCBI): domain Eukaryota; kingdom Metazoa; phylum Arthropoda; class Insecta; order Hymenoptera; family Braconidae; genus Cotesia; species Cotesia vestalis. Next base: position 80,490 of record JZSA01004366.1, on the reverse strand, counting down.
TAAAAAAGATGAAAATGGATTGTTTTTGTTTTGCTTTAGAGGAATGAACATACTATACACGGAAACATGACCACCTCATCTACAATAAAAGATGAAGCTGCCACCACCTGGCACGTTACATCTTCAATATATCTGTATATAAAATTTATATTAGAACGTTGGAACAACAATACTCCAGGGAACAACACCCGGGTGTCACTGGATCGTCCGACATATTACCAGATCTTTTCCTTCTATTCACGCCTCGCAATCGTTTATCCTTTGCAGAGAGTTATTTTCCTTGTCTCACTATTATTTCTATGCTATTACCTTTTGACCGTTCTCTCTTAACTTGGCATCGCGACGACGCAATGCATGTCGTGCCGCATGCGTACACGATTGACTTGTGCTTTAAGCACTACTGATGATGATGATGATGATGATGATGATGACAGTCCATTCCAAATCAAGATTATAATGAATATCCACCAACCTTATCTTTATGTTAAATTAATGATCATTGTAATGGACAGCACATAGCCAGCTTGCCATAGAAATAGTTGCGCGTATTGTACATATCACCAAAGAAAAAAGCAACCGATGATATTTTTATCATATAAAAATTAAATTTAACCATTCAACAATGGCCTGTCACTCAGCAATAATTTATTAATTTAAATTCTATACCCGCATCTATCTAAATCGTTGTTATTCGCTCCATTGTGTTCATGCATATTTATAATATTATATATAATGCTTAATAACTATAAACATCTGTATACCTCAAATTGACTTGAACAGCTGCTGCAACCACTAAGAACACGTCGCATCATAAAGAAGTTTGTTATTGTCGTTTTTAATCTAAAGATTTATGTCTAATGAAGTATGCTTTACTTTATCTCCATTATCATCAACTGTTAGATGCTGAAGATTCTTTTCAATCTCGACTACTGAGTAATATACTCAATTATCACATTTTTTTAAGAGCTGATCCATTAGTTAAAAGTAAACATTGTAAATGTTACAAAAATACGTGTATGATACTTAAAAAATAAGTCTTTGGTTTTTTAAAATGTATGTTAAATAAAATAAAAATGACTATAATTTAAACAAAATTAATTGTCAAGAGCCGAACTTTTACAATTATTAAATCAAAAAAATTGAACTAGTGTAGGCACTCTTGTGTCACCGATATTACATTTTCAGCTTGTTTGTGTCGTCGTCGTCAATGTCGTCGCGGTGATTTTTGATGTGCCAAGTATAACGGCGTTCTGAAAGTAAACGCGACTATGTAAAATAGGTCACGTTTGGAACTCTTGGAACCAGACTTCAGTAGTATTCACGGCCGTTCCGATGAGAATTTAAAGTCCGTAAAGATAACGTGACCTGCGCTCTTCAATTTGTTTATATTGTTGTTTCATTTCATTGATAACATTATTTAAACTTTTAACTTTCATCATCTACATTTTTTATATTGCCCAGATGATTATAATTTATAATAATAATTTTATTACCAAGAAATACTAATTTTTAAACTTGTTTCTTTTGATTTTGCTCATAACACGATAAATGTATTTTATCTTACTCATAACTTGTTTGCTGTATTAGAATTTTTAATTTGAAAGTTATGAAATAAACACCGAAATATTAATTACACTTGGAAAATATTAATCACATGGTGAATGCCCAGCTGGAATTAATTTTTAATAAAGATAAAGATTTTATAGCAATTATGTGCAAACTTGCTTTTAGCTACTATAAAATAAAAATTAAAACAACTATTAGTATTAACGAGCACGAATGTTCACGTTAGTATGACAATTTCTGTAGGCGAATACGTAACCAGGAAAAGCAGAAAAGCAAGAGAGTCTAAATGAGCAAGACAGCATTCCAGAGTACCGTGTACCAGTGCGCGCGAGATTCTATCGATTTTCTCTCATGAAGCTACATGGAAGAACGTGCTTAATTGTGACAGACTGGAAAAACATTACACCAGGTAACTGATATTATAACATCAAAAAAGTAAAATTACCCTTCTTTACATAATAACTTTTCATTTAAAAATAAAAAGTAAGATATAGAATGATTTACTTATTTGAATAAATTGAGCTAGATGCTTAATAAAGTCATAACTCTGTACATGACGATCAGCCGTTTAAGTGCTGAGCAAACTATTCATTGTTCTGAATTATAATACGTTGAGCCTTTTGAAATTCATTTAATAAAGATGAATAAATTGGAAAATTTAGAAAAATAATTTGGTAATAAAACGATCAATTAATTTTGTTATAAATAATTGTTTTAGGTACGAAAAGAAGAAACAAATATTTAAATTTCAACCTCTTACACATTTTTGTGTGATATCCTGCTAAAATACAGTATATTATTTATGTTATGATCTTGTAAAGAATTTTTACTACTTATACTCTAGTTCTAATTTCATTATACGCTACCGTAAATTTTTGTTAGTCATCAGAAGTTATCAATTATAATTGTGCATTTGATCTTTATACAACTTGAAATAAATCTATACACATCATACACAAGACAGCGATTACTAAATTTAATTATTTAATATGACCATATATGAATTCATATCGAAGACAGACAACATCATTTACAATTTCATGAATAATCATACATAATTATATGTGATTAAATCAAATAACTTTTTCCCGAATCCAGCTGAGTTGAGAAATACAAAATATACTGTTTCGAGATAAACTTCTTTTAATTTATATATTTTTTCATTTTCTTAAGTAAGATTTTAGAAAATTAAATTCGTGAGAATTTAGAGCAACAACCGGAGCTGACCCGGAAGCAATTTACGAACGTCAAACTACTGAATACTTTATACACACAAGTGCCAAATGATTTAGATTTACTCTGTCTATAAATAAATTTTGTTTTACTAACAAATGTAAACATTTAACAAATTTTTGCTATAAATTATATTCGACAAAAATTTAATGTATTGCAATAGTATTCAACATACATATTTTACGTGTAATTGAAAATTCGTAAGAAATTTCCTAATATTAATAAATCTGAAAACTGATAGCATTGTAATTTGTATTAAAAGAATAAACGCACCTCATGAATTTAAATAAAAACAATATTAACAGGAGTCTTGAGTGGTCAAAAGTTGAAAAAAGAGTTACAAAACTAACTGAGATTCAAACAATTGAACGTTTCAGTTAGACACCTGACAGTCTTAAAATTTAACAGAACTATTACACCGTGTAGACATTAGCTAAGAACAAGCTTAACGAAAATTAAGTCATACATTAAGTAATGAACCGAGGGTATGAGAAATTGAAGTACTTTTACTTTAATTAAATACGTAATAACTGATATAATAATATTGATATGTTTTTACGTATTTTAATTATAACAATAATTTCAATTTAAAAAATAATTATTGTATGATTAAACTTACGCCCAGCGAAGCTGACGGGTGACATCTACTATAAAATATATTTTATTCTTTGTTAATTAATATAAGAGACTCACTTTTGCGGTTTGTGGCTCGATGTTGTTCAGCCGCTGTGCACGGGGTTTCTCAGGCATTGGTCCCGGCATCATTGACAGCCTCCTTGGCAACGTGGATTAACGATAACGTAGATGTAAAAAAACAATACTGGACTGTTGGCCCAGTTTTCCACGCGCCAGGTCGACGCCAAGATAACTCCCAAACTGAGGGTTTTAAACAAACGTTTGATGCTCCATTTCTCCCTCACATAGTAAGCTGAAATAAAAATATATTTCAATTTAATACATTTTCATAAATATTTATAAACTATGTCATTTTCGTTTAGCTCAACAGTTTATTACTTTAACTTGAAATTTCAAAAAGAGTAATGAACAAAAGAATTTTTTTTATTGCAATAAAGAATAAAAATTATCAAATGCTTTTATTTTTTTAATTTAGATGTTGACTTATAAATAAAATCCGCTTTTTGTTCGAAATTTTTTCTCAAGCCCACTCCAAAAATTAGATTATTAAAAACATAGTTTTATTTAACCATAAACTTTGCGAAAAAAATTTAAAGCACTTGAATAATTTAACTATAATACACATCGTGTATTTTTTATAGTTTAAAAATGATTGAATTTTATAACTTGGATTAATAAGAGTAAATTAGTTCTCGGTCATTTTTTTTTAAAACGTTACAGCCAAACTAAAGATAAAAAATACAAAAAGAAATAACGTTTAAGCCTTAAATAAGAACGCAATAAAACTTCCATTTATAAAAAGTAGTTAGTACATCCGCTTTGCTACAGCTCAACACGTTGTCATCTCAAAAGTGATCACTTAGTAACCATAATAAAACTAAAATTCAACAGTAAATTTAATGAAATTTACTCAGTGCTTGAGAGCTTTAAGCATTGATTGAAATTTTAGATTGAATAATTACTAGGATTGAAAGTAATAAAGTTTTAATTGTAACGTGGCGCTCACTCGTTTCCGGTGCAGTCGATTAATGAGTAAAACAGTAAGAAACCGTTTGAGTTTACAGTTCCCCCTGGTATTAATGGCACTTGTGCAGTTGCGACAGACTATTTTTATACACTTTTGCAATATACGATCAATCGATTGTTCCTGAGGAACCATAAAAGTTTCCAGCTGGCTATTATCAATTGACAATGTCAATGAGTCACGTAGCTGATTGTAAAAACATGCTGACATGCTATTTGGTATAAATATGTTATTATTGTTTTTCATATTAATTAAAATCGAGGCTGGTGGCTACATTTTTGCCAGGAAATTTTTCATATGTTCGACACGTGAAGGGGCGTTAAAGTCTACCGAGAATTAAAATGTCTTCTCGATTGCTTGTTGGTGTTCCCATGATAAAATACTCATATAATTTTTATCGGATATCCGTTTGTTTAGAAAAAAATTCTCAATTTTTTCGAATTGAAATAAATTATTGTTGGATTTTACAAATAAATTAAATACTCAAAGAATCTTTGAACAACAAATTTTTCATTACTTTATTAAATTTTAAGATATCTTTTGGAGCTTCAAATTTTGAGTTCAAAAATTTGGTTATCTAAGAAAAAAGTATTAGAAATTCCCTAAAGTTCACATGAAAATTTCAAAAGATATTCTGTAATATTACTCACATAATATAAAAATTATTGAAGAAACTTTAAATCTCAATAAAATTAATAAAAATTGATTACGAGGTTTTATGAAGATGAATTATAAAAAAAATATCTGTAAATATAAGAAAATTCAAATAATTACTTATATTATGTATAAACTACTTCAATGAGTATAAATAAAATTAAATAAAAAGTTAAATTTCCGTTTTTGTCAATTTTTTAAGCTACAATTTTAAAATAAGTTCGATTTCTCCCGAAATATGTGCAGTGGCTGCACATAATTAAACTGGTAATAAAAAAATCAAATTTAAGATAAAAATAATATATATCTTAAACTCATTCATCAAGTGAGCCGATATTTGTAGAATGGTTCATCAATACATAATAAATATTTAATCCACAAGTTGGAGGTTAGAATCGACACCAGATGTTGAAAGCAAACTAGTTTAAGAAAAACAAAAATTCTGTTTAAAGAATAAAAAAAAAATCAACGAGCATTTATTACAACGGATACTGGGGATGGGAATGACCGCAGTAATTCCCGCGCGCTTTATCTCTCTTATCAAACCCGGAATGACCTGGCATCAAATTATGCACTTCGCATCAGAAGAAAATTCATCGAGTTTTATCATAATTATGTCAGTATTATTATGACATTTAATATCAGTACTCCTATGATGTACTGTGCATGTACCTACAACCAAATAAACTTTCATTAGTTCATAAATAACAGAAAACATATTTTTTTTTATACAATCATCGTTACTGTTATTATCATCATCGCACTGTGTACATTTTTTATGCATTCTTTCAAGTTAGTATAATAGAATGTGTATACATATAAAATATACAACAGAATTTATTTATACGAAGAAAAGTGATAAAATATCTAAAAAAACATTTGTTAGACTCAAGACGGCTGCTATGTAATTCAATACAAAATCAAGAAATAAGCATGAAGAATTCATTTATTTTCAACTGATTTAATAATACCTCAGAGCTATTTAAATTTTGTAATTTTTATTTTATTATTGAACACAGCAATCTACCTAGATAATAATTTATATGTGTGTAAATTAATATATACCTTATGATTTTAGACATAGGGCTACTTTTCCGAAGTTGAGAATCTCTGTTTTATCCAACTATAAAAATACTACATTTGCCGGACAGAAAAGTAAATGTCGCTGATGCATGATTTTGATGCACAATAATTAGTAATGGAACAGATGATAATTTCAATTATAAAACTCATCATACAGATGTTACCCACTTTTGTATTTTAATTATTTTTTCACCAATACATTTGTAAATTTATAAACTTTTGCACTCTACCGTAATATTTTGATTATAAATTACATAGAAACTGATATTTATAGTTGTTCTGTCAATCGTAACCAACACACAACTTGGCTTGTTTCCCATACATGGGAATTAAGGATTGAGAAGCAAATAAATAGGATACATGCTGTACATACCCATTGCAATGAATGCGTTGCAGCACTTATATCACTGCGCATCATTTTATACGCATACTGTTCGTTTCATCGAACATGCCTCACTTTTTTCAACGCGCGCATAAGCGGGAACATTTAAATCAAACAATGACTGATTAAAAATAATAAATGTCATAATTATTATTATTATAATTTAACAAAATTTTTGTTTAACACATTTTTTTTCTAATTAATAATCAATTTCATAATTTACAATTAAAAATAATTTTTACTATCGCTTATTTTGAAAATTATAATTACTATTATTATTATTATTATTAAATAATCCTAACAATTTAATAAAAATAACCTTATTTAAAGTTCCACTTTGAGTAGTATTGAGTAATTGAGAACATTGTTGACGAAATTCATCATTAGTGCTTGATACAATAATTTTTTCAATTGCAGAACTCAACAACATACAACTGTTTGAAATCTCATTAGTATTAACTGAAATATTGTACAGCAATTCATCGTCGAAATTAAAAGTATACTTCAAATTTGAATAAAGTTCATCGAAATTAAGAAGTTGTTCTGATAAAGATTTTTTAAGTAGTTTCAATTCTTCATTTTTTAAATTATGCTATAAATAAAAAAAGTTTAATTATTGTATGTTCTACACTAAATCATTTACTATCTATAATTAAAATTTATTTACCATAATTCTGATTATTAAATATTTTACTTAAGCAAGAGTTACAGTGGAATGATAAAAAAAAAAAAAAAAAAAAAAAAAAAAACAGTTGCTTTCAAACTAACAGTTGGTAATTTGTCATTCTTAACACTTACATATTTTCACGTGTAGAGGTCAGCATCAATATGATTAATGATCATAATTCAAATTATTTAATTGAATCTATCCTCATGTAAAGATGTGGTCATTTTACATATGTAATGTTTGTATACACTAGCGCGTGTGAAATATTGTTTCAATTTTGAAAATAATTATTTAATTATTAAAATAATTAACTTTTTGTATGAAATTGAAGTTAGCTGACGGCTGTCAATTTTTTTAATTTTTATAACAAATTAATTATAGTAGTAAAAAATGATTTAAAAAATTTCCACTAGTAATTTTTTTTTTTAATTAATAATAATTTAATAAATTAACAATTTTTCTAATAAACAATTAGAATTCGTGTATTTCCATTATTCCCACAATTATATTGTCATGTAATGCCCTCTACAATAGATAGCTAGGAGTAATTGTTTATCTCCATCGATAAAATGAAAGAATTAGATTTTCTTTCCCCTCTTACTATTATTAGGTATTTGTCTTTTCCTAACGTTTTCGTGGCAATCTACATATATAAATAGCTGTAACTCGATGTATATATTATGTATACACATTCAATCAACATAAATCTATACAAAGAAAAAAAGGCCATGATAAACATCGCGAATGATAAAATATAATTGTAATAATAATTGTTTTGTTTTAAATTTAGTGATTAACGTCAGGTGTATTTTTTTTTTAAATTAAATTTAGTTTTTTTTTTTTATCAATTTATATCGAATATTGACTAAATTAATTTACATAGTTATCTAAAAATTTGCCTTTATTAGTGTATAAAACAGAGCAGATATAACGAATGTCAGGAGACGAGCAACAAACTGATCCTAACCTCCACCAGGAGCGAGGGATTCAACAACAACGCAAAATTCGTCACCGGTAAGTAGCATTCATTATCAAATCGTATGTTAATCATTTTCCATTACACTAATCGTTATAATTTTAATTTTATTAACTTTGTTTTTAAAAATTTTTTTTTAATATTCAAACGAATATCATGCTTAATTGTGAGTCGCATGTGATTTTTCATGGTATCTCATAATACCCTTCCGGACCAATCACAGCGTCTTTTTCGTGGCCTGACATTCTTATTGACCAATCACATCATTCTTCGTATAAACTATCTTTTTTTTTATATTTTAATTTTTATTTAGTTACGCTTTTTTTTTTTTGTTGGAATTTAAAAAGATTGTATGAAACATTTTTTTAAAAATAATTATGAAATTATTAATGGAATAAATTTTCAGTTTATTAAATAATATAGCATTCTGGTTTTCAAACAATTGTAAATGTTCCCTAAATTACAAATCAAATAATGTCACCAATTAATAACATTTTTGATGAGAAGAAACTAATTATGGGAACGCTTTTTATATTTATTATTACATATTAGTAACAGTTAAATTTATGTTTGAGAAAAAATTTTTTTAAAGGTAAAATTTAATTCCAGCTCCAGAATTTAATATTGTAATTTAGATATAGCCCTTTATAAAAAATGTAAAAATTTTTTATTTTACACAAATTAACTATAAAAATAGTTAAGATAAAGGGTATTATTGATTTACAATCGATTAATGCTAATCGTACCGAGCACGTGTCATTATCTAAATCTATAAATAATTGTAATATAGAATATAATGATATGAAAAATGATGTTATTTAATTATTTTTAAGATATTGATGGTTACTTAAAAAGATGTGATACTCCGCAATCTACTGATAGTTAATCTGAAATAATAAAATAGTTATTTACCGCAAATATATAAAATAAGTCTTGATATTGAAATATTGATGTCGTAAGAATGTAACGTCATCATATATTATTCGTGAAATATAATACTCAAGGCCAAGTACTAAACAAAACAGCTTTTTTTCATCGTTAAATAACATCTAACTCTTTTTTTTTTGACAAATTTTAATCACTAATTAAATAAATTAATCCATTTGCTTATCTCACCCCTGAATAAATATGTAAAAAATAGTTTTTTCTTCATAATTTTAGAATAAATTTTTATTTTAAATTTTAAATAAAATGTAAATTACTTTATTCGTAGAACTACACGTGTGAATGGATATTTGTATAAAAGATACGAGGTAAAATATTTTAATTATTTATTCATTTATATAAAATCATTGCTTGACAAACATAAAAATAAAACTATAAACATGTAGTTAATGTCAGATATTAATTTGAACTGATTAATGATAAAAAAAAAAAAAAAAAAAAATTAACTAACTAAGCAATTTATGGTTTAGCACGTTTAACAGAATGTATATCGAAGAAATAAAGTTTCTTCCTGACCCTTGAACTATTTTCCGGTCACTTTTTAACAGCCGATCAGTTTATCGTACAGTTGAGTCGTTATTTGTTTGTGCAACAGACAACTCCACTCAATACTGCTGTGATCTTTGCATGGGGATTAAAATTTTTTTCTTCTTACTCATTCTTTTAAATAATCAAATAGAGAAAAAAGAAACAGTAATTAGTAAATTTTAAATACATTGCTGTAGTCAATTATTTAAAATGAGGAGTTGAAATAAATTACGTCGGCGGTATGTTAAGAGGACTTTGCAACTCCACTATTGGTACAAGCAATTATTGTAAAGTTAATTTCCTTTATTTTATTTTATTTTATTTATTTATTTTTTTTTTTTTTCATAATGTTGAGAATATAAATTATTTTATACTTTAGCTCAACTAGTTTGACAAGTTTGATTACTACAATACAATAATAATTTTTTTTTTTAACAATTTAACTAAATAAAAACTAATAAATAAATAAAAACTAATGATAAAGGATCAAAACAATATAATCAACCTTTAGCCAGAAAATTTAATTCAAGGTTTTCTCGCATGTTGTCTCGTGATTGCAATTGCTGTTGTTTGGTCATTTCAATTCATCGTTCAGTTTTCATATGATGTCAAGCAAACTTTAGGTCTAACATCTATAACATTGCTGTTATTATATTTATCATCTTTGGTGTTTTTTAAAAATCGTAAAAAATATTCGAACAAACACATTGAATTAGGTGAGTAAACATACATTGAGATAAATGAGATAAGCTTTTGGTTTAATTCATCTTCATAGTTGATTTTTTGTTATTTAACCGACATTAAAATAACAGTTCATACCACTAAACGTTAACATTTTGTAACTAACACTGGTTGGAAATTTAATCTAATAAAGTTCAAATGTTGCTCTGTAAAGAAGACGCTTTCATGGAATAAAAGATATAAGCTGCAAGTGAGAGAGAGTTTTAATAAATTTTACATAAAATTTTATACCGACTACATTAATTTTGAAGGTAAAACCGACAACGAGAGTCAAGCTCTACTACATCAAGTATCTGTAACAAAAGAAGAAAATTTTAAAGAAGAGTTTAATAAAATTAACAAGATGGCCGAAACACCCGTAAGTTTTGTCCTCGGCGGGTCAGATCAAACTGAAGAACTGGAATTAGAAACAGAGGATAGCTTTCCTATTGAAGGATTTGATGGTTATCAACAGCCACCGGCAATGCCAAGTATTAACGAACAACGTAGGCGGTTAAGGTGAAACCCTTCTTACTTTATCATTTTATTTTTTAATCTTTTTTATCATAAATTCAGTCAACTGTTGACTGAATCAGACGAAAATGCTGAAAATAAATTATATAAACATATTCATTTGGTTGACCTGGAAGCGTCCCCCTACAAACTATAATGAATTTAAATATTCGAAGGACAAATTAAGATTAGGTTAAACTAAAATAGTCTATAAAGTAAATAGTTTCATTTCCGTTAAGAAATCTAGAAATATAATTAAATTTCAATCAGTATTATTTTTTCTTAAAATTATTTAAATAATATTAATATTACTAATTTTTTTGTTACTATTGCAAAAATTGGTATAAAATTAATCAAATATTTTTTTTTGCCAAAGCGATTAATTTGCAATAAATATCGATTAAAATTACTTGAATAGAATTTATGAGTATTTATAAAAAATTTTGACAATGTAAAATATTTGATCGTTAAATTACGATTACTGTATGGTCACGTGCTGGAACTTTACTTCACTCTGAATATACTTAATAATAAAAATCAGCTGTTATGCCGGGGCAGTCCTCCAAGAAACATAACTTTCTCATTCATGTGCAACGTTGTACTTACTTATAAGAAGGGGGATCATCGCCTGTCACAGAAAAGTCTTACTGTATGTTTAAAACAGTATTTTACGGTCTTTCCACCTGTTGATTTCTTTGATTGTTTTTAGGATTTTTTTAAACTAAATATAGTTCAATTGTTTGTTATTCTACTGTCAAAATATTTATCGTCTGTGAAGTATATGTTTTTTAAATTCTATAAATTATTAAGACCAATCGTGAATTTCGTAAACAGGTGTAATTCGTACTTAGATGATATTAATAAATACAATAAACTATCGGTTTAAGAAGTAATATAATTAAATTATTCATCTTGAAATATGAGAAGAATAAAACGATTTGTCTTAGCACAAAGTAATGCTACAGACATAACTTGGAAAAGTTCGGATAATTTTTATGCTGAAACTGGAAATAATAACGTCGAAAAACATAATCATCGCCGAGCTTCTGAAGACTGGAATGCATCAGTATTAATCTCAAATGAGAGTGTAAAATTAGAATCTTCGGTGTCATCAACATCTCTCCAGTAATTTTTATAAGATATTATTTTTCTTATACTTATAAAAATGCTCGTATCTGTATACTATATTTTATCTGAAAATTATTTATTTTTTCCCCATTTTTTTAAACAATTTTTTTTTTTTCGACCAATTTTTTTTTATTTTTTAATTTAAATCGACAATTCCACGTAGAACATCCTTCATCTCATGCAATGTCATTATAATCAACTACCTGTAAATGATAAAAAATAATTAATTTATCAGAAATTACATTGAAATTCAATGACATAAAAATAATTTCCTTCTTTGCTAATTATGATTCATTATTACCAGGAATCAACAAGCGCATAAAAGTTTCGCTGATAAATATAAATTATTAAATATGTTCCATTAATAGTTGAATATTTTAGATAATATTAGAAATTTTTAATATTTTTTTACATGCTCAAAGTTATTGTGTTTAATTTTGTTAATTCAGTACTATTTTTTACTGTAGAAAAAAAAAAATATTAAAAATTTCAATCATTCGAAACCAATAAATTAGAAATCATTTGATTATTAAGCCCATAGTCAAGAGTAAAGAAAGTATTAAAACAAAATAAATTAATTTAATTGAGTCTGTTACTTTCTCTATTACGCTGTTTCAATAGTTGTATTGTAATAGTAACAAGTATTGAATGCGTTTTAAAATAGATTTATTAATTTTTTTGATTATCGTATTAATTTTTTTTTTTTATTATTTTACAGGCCCAGCATGTCGCAGGGTACGGTGATGATTATGACACAAAATCGTTTACAAGAAAAAGATTTCACGGTTGCTACACCTGAAGAATTTGTTCGCCGTTTTTGTGGAACGAAAGTAATAAATAAAGTAAGTAATTTTTAAAAAATAAAATATGCATTTATTATCATTATTATTTGAAATGATGATAATTTTTTTTTTTGAGCTATCATTAAACACTCGAGCTCAGCATATCACACCTGAAATTTTATACATTATTACTAATCATAAAAACATCTTAATAAAAACTTAGCATTAAATTATTTTTTTTTTATCGTAAATGTTTATTTGTTATTTCGCTGTCAATGTAATACTTTCGAACTTTGTACTTTGTCTACATCAATATTACTTTATGATGTAAGTCAATGCTTAATTAAAAAAGTAAATGAACAATAATTTAAATAATGTATATTTAAAATTATTTACACAGGTTCTGATAGCAAATAATGGAATTGCCGCTGTAAAATGTATGCGTTCAATAAGAAGATGGTCATATGAAATGTTTAAAAATGAGCGAGCGATAAGATTTGTGGTAATGGTAACACCTGAAGATCTCAAGGCTAACGCAGAATACATAAAGATGGCAGATCAATATGTGCCTGTACCTGGAGGAACCAACAACAACAATTACGCTAATGTTGAATTAATTGTTGACATTGCAATTCGTACTCAAGTTCAAGCTGTTTGGGCAGGATGGGGTCACGCTTCTGAAAACCCTAAGCTACCAGAATTATTGCATAAAAAAGATATTTCATTCATTGGGCCATCAGAACGTGCAATGTGGGCTTTAGGAGACAAAATAGCATCTAGTATCGTTGCCCAAACTGCTGATGTTCCAACGTTACCATGGTCTGGATCAGGATTAAAAGCTCAGTACAGTGGTAAAAAAATAAAAATATCATCGGAGCTATTTAAAAAAGGTTGTGTGTCAACAGTAGAAGAATGTTTAGCATCTGCTAATAAAATTGGATTTCCTGTTATGGTAAAAGCTAGTGAAGGAGGGGGTGGTAAAGGTATTCGAAAAGTTGAAAATGCTGAAGAATTACCAACACTCTTTCGTCAAGTCCAAACCGAAGTTCCTGGATCACCAATATTTATAATGAAACTTGCTAAATGTGCACGTCACTTGGAAGTTCAATTACTTGCGGATATTTATGGTAATGCAATATCTTTATTCGGCCGTGACTGTTCTATTCAGAGAAGACATCAAAAAATAATCGAAGAAGCACCTGCAGTTATTGCAAAGCCAGAAATATTTGAAGAAATGGAAAAAGCTGCAGTAAGACTTGCCAAAATGGTAGGATATGTCAGTGCAGGAACAGTAGAATATCTCTATGATACGTCAGGATCTTATTACTTTTTAGAATTAAATCCTAGATTGCAAGTTGAGCATCCTTGTACAGAAATGGTGTCAGATGTTAATTTGCCAGCTGCCCAGCTACAAATAGCAATGGGCTTGCCTCTTCATCTTATTAAAGACATACGATTGTTGTACGGTGAAAGCCCATGGGGTGATAGCCCAATAGATTTCGATCAGCCACGGCATAAACCTCAACCTTGGGGTCATGTAATCGCCGCGCGAATCACCAGTGAAAATCCAGATGAAGGATTTAAACCAAGTTCTGGTACAGTTCAAGAGCTTAACTTTAGATCATCGAAAAACGTTTGGGGATATTTTTCTGTTGGTGTATCTGGTGGTCTTCATGAGTTTGCTGATTCTCAATTTGGTCACTGTTTTTCATGGGGTGAAGATCGTAATCAAGCTCGTGAAAATCTTGTAATTGCATTAAAAGAATTTAGTATTCGAGGTGATTTTCGTACGACTGTTGAATACTTGATTACATTATTAGAAACTGAATGTTTCTTAACTAATAATATTGACACCGCATGGCTAGATGCTTTGATTGCAGAACGTGTTAGAAGTGACAAACCAGATGTTTTACTTGCTGTAACTTGCGGTGCTCTTCATATTGCTGATCGTACGATTACGGCAGCTTTTTCTGGATTCCAAACAAGTTTAGAACGTGGTCAAATTCAAGCTGGCAATGATTTAAACAATATTATTGATGTGGAATTGATAAATGATGGTATTAAATATAAAGTTCAAACAGCCAAAAGCGGTCCAAACAGTTATTTTCTTGTAATGAATAATTCTTACAAAGACGTCGAGGTTCATCGTTTATCAGACGGTGGTATATTACTTTCATTTGATGGTGCAAGTTTTACAACATATATGCGCGAAGAAGTTGATCGTTATCGTATTGTTATTGGAAATCAAACATGCGTTTTTGAAAAAGATAACGACCCTTCTCTGTTAAGATCACCGTCTGCCGGTAAGCTAATCAGTTTTCTTATTGAAGATGGAGGTCATGTCGAGCCAGGACAAGCGTATGCTGAAATTGAAGTTATGAAAATGGTAATGACAGTAACAGCTAGTGAAGCAGGTAGTGTTTTTTATGTAAAAAGACCAGGTGCAGTTTTAGAAGCAGGAGTATTAATTGCTCATTTAGAATTAGATGATCCATCTCTAGTAACAAAAGCTCAAGATTATACAGGTCAATTTCCTACCCCAGTTATTCCTGCTATTCCAGAAAAATTGAATCTTCTTCATTGTAAATATCGTGCTTCATTGGAAAATACATTAGCGGGATATTGTTTACCTGATCCTTATCATTTGCCAAGACAGCGTGAATTAATTGAAAAATTTATGAACTCATTACGGGATCCCAGTTTACCACTTCTTGAGCTTCAAGAAGTAATATCAACAATTTCCGGAAGAATTCCAATATCAGTTGAGAAAAAAATTCGTAAATTAATGACATTATATGAGCGGAATATCACTTCTGTTTTAGCCCAATTTCCAAGTCAACAAATTGCTGCTGTAATTGATAGTCACGCTGCAACCTTTTCTAAAAGATCTGATAGAGATGTATTTTTCCTTACCACTCAAGCAATTGTACAG
Source organism: Cotesia vestalis (assembly GCA_000956155.1). Lineage (NCBI taxonomy): Eukaryota > Metazoa > Arthropoda > Insecta > Hymenoptera > Braconidae > Cotesia > Cotesia vestalis. Next base: position 64,721 of record JZSA01004366.1, on the reverse strand, counting down.
TTAGTTCAACGTTACCGAAATGGAATAAGAGGACGTATGAAAACTGCCATGCATGAATTATTACGACAATATTATACAGTAGAGAGTCAATTTCAACAGGGTCACTACGATAAGTGTGTTTCTGCACTTATTCAACAATATAAAGACAATATGTCTATGGTAACTAATACTATATTCAGTCATAATCAGGTATCTAAGAAAAATGTTCTTGTAACAATGTTAATTGATCATTTATGGGCAAATGAACCAGGTCTCACTGATGAATTAGCTAGTACATTGACTGAACTTACAAGTTTAAATCGCGCTGAACATTGTAGAGTTGCTTTACGAGCACGTCAAGTACTTATTGCAGCTCATCAACCGGCCTATGAATTAAGACACAATCAAATGGAATCAATTTTCCTGTCAGCAGTTGATATGTATGGTCATGATTTTCATCCAGAAAATCTTCAAAAACTTATTTTATCAGAAACATCAATTTTTGATATACTCCATGACTTCTTTTATCATACCAATCGAGCTGTTTGTAATGCAGCTTTAGAAGTTTACGTACGAAGAGCTTACATAAGTTATGAATTTACTTGTTTACAACACCTTGAGTTATCTGGTGAAATTCCATTGGTGTATTTCCAATTTTTATTACCAAGTAATCATCCTAATCGTCAAAATCAGTTATTAATTAATCATCGAACTGGCGCAGTGGCAGCATTCCAAGATTTGGATCATTTTAGTCAATATGCTGATGAAGTTTTGGATCTTTTACAAGATCTTTCATCGCCAAATTCTGTTTCGGCAAAAGTTTTAGAAGCTGTTGATGCAGCTGGTAGTGAATCACGTCATAGTACATCAATTAATGTATCATTTAGTACAACTGAAGCCGGTGGACCTGTAGAAATAGGTGAAAAATCTGCTGAGCCAGTTCATATTTTAAGTATTACCGTACAAGACAATGGTAATCAAGATGATGCAGCTATGGCAAGACTTTTTGGTGATTGGTGTGCTTCAAATAAAGAAGAACTTGTATCACGTGGAATTAGACGAGTTACTTTTGCAGCTCTTCAAAAACGTCAATTTCCAAAATTTTTCACTTACCGTAATAGAGATGGATTTGTTGAAGATCGAATTTATCGTCATTTAGAGCCTGGTTGTGCTTTTCAATTGGAACTTAATCGAATGAGAACCTATGAATTAGAAGCTTTACCAACATCTAATCAAAAAATGCATCTATATCTTGGTAAAGCTAAAGTTGCTAAAGGCCAACAAGTAACAGATTACCGTTTTTTTATACGTTCAATAATACGTCACTCAGATTTAATAACAAAAGAAGCAAGTTTTGATTATCTTCACAACGAGGGTGAACGTGTCCTTCTCGAAGCAATGGATGAACTTGAAGTTGCTTTCTCTCATCCTTTAGCTAAGCGCACCGATTGTAATCATATATTTTTAAATTTTGTACCTACTGTAATAATGGATCCAGCACGAATTGAAGAGAGCGTTACAAGTATGGTGTTACGTTACGGTCCAAGATTGTGGAAATTACGTGTACGTCAGGCAGAAATAAAAATGACTATTCGTCCAGCACCTGGAAAACCAACATCAACTGTACGTCTATGTATTTCTAATGACAGCGGTTACAGTATTGATCTGCATTTATATACAGAAACTACCGAAGCAAAAACTGGAATTATTCGATTAGAATCATACAGTCCAGTTAATTCTAACAGAAGACCTGGGCCTATGCACGGAATGCCAGTTTCTACACCTTATTTAACAAAAGATTATCTTCAGGCAAAGAGATTTCAGGCTCAAAGTTCCGGAACAACTTATGTTTATGATCTTCCTGATATGATCCGTCAAGAATTAGAAAAAGCTTGGGCTAAATACATTGAAGAACGTCCAAATGTAGAAAATTTATCAATTCCTAATCCTGTAATAGATTGCATAGAGCTTGTATTAGATGGTGAAAATCTTGTTGAACAAAAACGATTACCTGGAGAAAATGACGTTGGCATGGTTGCTTGGAAGTTAACTCTTTTTACACCAGAATTTCCATCGGGTCGTGAAATTATTCTTATTGCCAATGATTTAACACATTTAATAGGTTCATTTGGACCAAAAGAAGATCTTGTATTTTATCGGGCATCTGAACGAGCAAGACAACTTGGAATACCCCGAGTATACTTTTCTGCAAATTCTGGAGCTCGTATTGGGCTTGCTGAAGAAGTTAAAGCATTATTTAAAATTGCTTGGGAGGATGATGCAGTACCTGAAAAAGGTTTCAAGTATATTTACTTGACTCCTGATGATTATGCTCGCTTATCACCTCTTAATTCGGTTAAAGCATCGCTTATAGAAGATGCTGGTGAAGCACGTTATAAAATCACTGATATTATTGGTAAAGATGATGGTCTTGGAGTAGAAAATCTTAAATATGCCGGTTTAATTGCTGGTGAAACGTCTCGGGCTTATGATGAAGTAGTCACAATTTCAATTGCTAGTTGTCGTGCAATTGGAATTGGATCTTACTTAGTACGACTTGGACAACGTGTTATACAAATAGAAAATTCTCACATTATTCTTACTGGTTATCGTGCGCTTAATGCTGTTCTTGGACGAGAAGTTTACGCCAGTAATAATCAATTGGGTGGAATACAAATAATGTATCACAATGGTATATCTCATGTAACAGAACCGAGAGATCTCGATGGTATTGCTACTGTTTTGAAATGGATAAGTTTTGTACCAAAAAATAAAGGAGGGGCTCTGCCAATTCTTACACCAGCTGATCCAGTTGATAGAGAAATTGGATATGTTCCAACAAGAACACCGTATGATCCCAGGTGGATGCTTGAAGGTAGAAAAAGTACAGTAGATCCTACTATATGGGAATCTGGATTTTTTGATTTTGGTTCCTGGGCTGAAATAATGAGACCATGGGCTCAAACCGTTGTAACTGGTCGTGCTAGATTAGGTGGTATTCCTTGTGGAATTGTTGCTGTCGAAACTCGAACAATGGAAATTCACTTACCTGCTGATCCCGCTAACCTTGATTCTGAAGCAAAAACAGTATCACAAGCCGGTCAAGTTTGGTACCCTGACAGTGCGTTTAAAACTGCACAAGCAATCAAAGATTTTAATAGAGAAGAATTACCATTATTTATTTTCGCTAATTGGCGAGGATTTTCCGGTGGTATGAAAGGTAAGTTATATCTCAAAATAAATGACACAATAAATCGAATTTTTAATAATATTTTTTTTTTATAAAGATATGTATGAACAAATCATGAAGTTTGGAGCATACATTGTTGATGGTTTAAAAGAGTACAAAAAACCAGTATTTATCTATATACCACCAAATGGAGAATTAAGAGGAGGTGCATGGGCCGTAGTAGATCCTACGATAAATCCACGTTTTATGGAAATGTTTGCAGACAATACTAGCAGAGGAGGAGTTTTAGAACCTGAAGGCATTGTAGAAATTAAATTTAAAACAAAAGATATTCTAAAAACTATTCATCGACTTGATTCTGTAATTCATAATTTGAAGGTAAATTTTTTTACTGTCAATAATTACTAAAAATATCACCTTAATATGAGTAGTATTGATTAAAAAATATTTTTTTTTTTTTTTTTTTTTTTTTCTATTTAGGAAAAGTTATCACATCCATTAACAGCGGAGGAACGAGCAAAAGTAGAAATAGAAATTCGTTCTCGAGAACAAATCCTTGAGCCAATGTATCGTCAAGCAGCAGTACATTTTTCAGATCTTCACGATACACCGGAACGTATGTTGGAGAAAAATGCAATAAATGATATAATACCATGGCGTAAGGCACGTACTTTACTTTATTGGCGTCTACGTCGTCGTTTATTGGAAGAAGAATTCAGAAGTGATATTTTATCTACACAACCAAGTCTTGATGTAAGGCAAGTCGATGCAATGTTAAGACGTTGGTTTGTTGAAGATAAAGGTACAACTGAATCTTATCTTTGGGACCAAGATGAAAGCGTAGTTGAATGGTTACAATGTCAACGAGATGATGAGAATAGTGTAGTAATGCATAATATTAATTGTGTAAAACGAGGTGCAGTAGTTACCCATATTAAAGATTCTCTTGAAAAGTGTCCTGATGTACGTCTGGAAGCTGTACTTGAAATTGCTCATCGACTTAGTTCTGCTGAACGAGCTGAACTTCTACGAACTCTTGCACAATTAGAAGCATCCACAGTTCAAGAGCACCACAATGACTCGAGTGCCTCATCGTAACTATTGTTACGATAATTTTATCATGCACACACGAGTACCTGTTTATTAACAAATTAAAAAATTTACTTGAAAAATTAAATTTTTATTGCTTTCTTTCTATCAATCTAGTAAAATTGTTATCATATCTTCTCGTAACAAATTAGCCCTTTTACTTTACAATATTTAATATCTTCATGTATTTGTAATTATATTTTACCTATTTTTACTTACTTGTTGTAAATTTGTGTGAACGTATTGTAAATTACTAAATCAAGTTTTAAACCGTGAAAATGTTAAACAAATTTAATTATATCAAGTGTAAATGCTTATACATCATGTTTATAGCTGATACTAAAAATGTTTATTTTTAGATACAAAAATGGTGTTTCAATATAATTTGTTGTTGTTATTGAGTGCTCATTTATAAAAAGATATATAACTGTATAAAACTTTATTTTAAACTTTAATTATACACTGCCATAAGGAACATTAAAATATCACAATAATTAATTATTATAGAAACTTATTAATTATTTTTTCACTATAAATTACAGTTTAATGAGCCTTTATAGATCAAAAAATAGGTATTTGGCTTCTATGGGTATCTTCTAAATCATCATCAAGCGTCAGTAACACCATAAATGAAAAAAACATTGCAAGAGCAGAAAGAAAATGCCATATGTCATGAAAATCAAAGAAATTTAATAATTTACACGGCATATTATAATGTCGTGATTGTGCGGGTAATAATGACCAAGAGACTGATTTGTTAATGAAAAAATATAGAGCAAATCCCCATGTAATAAATGACAAAATAATGTAACATTGTGGTTGAAGTAGAATTCTTTCTCCATAACACAGCTGAAATAATAATAAATTAATAATATTTGATTTATTTTTTTTTTTTTTTTACAACCTTTATACTTTTAAAATTAAATACTTACTTTCATAACAATATAAAAAAATGTGTACAGTAGTAAATTAAGCATGAGTACGGCTAACAAAAAAGTCGCAAAATCTTTTTCATGATGCATATTACCCACAACAGCTATTGCAATATTACAGACATTTGCAATTACAAGTAATAACAGTCGTCCGCCATACATAGGACGCAAAAGATGAGTCACACCAGATCGTGCATCATGTTTGAAAGTCTAAAAAAAAAACAATAATGGTAAAAGTTAATTATTATAATTATAATATAAATTATGATGCAAAAACAAAAGTAATAAAAATTATTTTTACCATTATCACGCGTCGAACTAAACCTTTATCCAATCTCCATCTACCCATATAATAAATTTGGGCAGTCAGTGAAAGACATATGATTAAATGTAAAATAGTGAAAGCAATCCAGAAATAATCCGTGCCATTTAAAACCCCAACAGTTCCCAAAAAAATCATCAGAGCAAGTACTGCAAAAGTTACTGTAGCACGAGCATTTATATCAGGATGACGAGTTTGATAAATTTTTACCATACATAGTACAGAAATGATGTACATAAAACTTGTATCTATAATAAAAATATTTTCATTAATTGAAATGATTAAATTTTTAAATTATCTTAGATATAAGGTAAAAGACCCAGTTATTGTCACTTGCAATTTTATTCTAATTAAAAAAATAAAATATTTTTAAAATATCAATTATCTTAATGAAAATAAAATTGCAAGTGTCAATAATAACTAGACCTTTTACTTTATTTGAATTTTCGCTTTAAAGAAATTTTATAAATCTACGGTTTGAAATCAATTCAAGTATCATTTTTTTAACCATAATTATATACTCACCAAATTGAAAATTACTGTGATTTGGACAAACGTGGTAACAAGCTGATAGTAATCCTTCCATCATCAAAGCTGTACCCATGGCATAAAATAATCCATAGTGTTGAGGAATACCATAACTTTTTTTCTTTTCTTCATGCTCGCGATCGTTTTGTTCTCTTACATACGTCAAAAAAATAAACAACAAACCCAATAAGATATACGAAAAATTTGAAAAAACATGATTAAAATCGGAAAACCAAAAAAATGGATGTGAGCATAAGAAGTTATAATAACAAAGATCTTGATTGCCTGTCACATGCAAAACATTTTGATAAGTCGCAACCAACTGTACGACAGGTAATGCATAAAATACTGCTATTGTACCCAAATAGTACAAATAAAGTCGTGATTTATGTCGAAGAATCTTAGGATCTTTTCGAGCTAAATCAGAAACAGCTAACACTTTTTTTGTGCGAATTATTTCTTTGTCTGAAAAAGCATCATCTAACATATCTATATCATCTTCATCTAACGACGAATCCTCGTTAAGAGTATCATCATAACGTGGACCAGCCTATAAATAATTTTTATTAATTTAGTCAATTTTTTTGCTTAACTATTATAAAATTAAAAATTACTTCTTCTATTTCTGGAGTAAGAAGTTCTTCTGGTCGTGAGGGAATTTCTTCCTCATCCGTCAGCTGTTGACGTAATCTCCGACGAAGACGAAAATTGTGCGTTACAACGCCAAATATATAACAACTGCAAAAAGCAATACCAATAAGAAAAGCAATCGTTGCTGCTTTTATACCTTCTTTTTTCGTTATGTTAGGTGTTATTGATAATTTTATTGTTTTAGATCGCAACACGGATCCTGTTTGGCCAGTACAGTCTGTATCATCTCCTTTTAAAACAAGCACCACAAAAAATCCACTCGGGTAAATTTCTTTCTAATTAAAATAAACATTTTTCTGTGAATTATAGAAAATTATTATTTAAAAAATAATGAATTATTTATTTATACTTACAGGGACTGTTATACCTCCTAATTGGGATACAGTTTGCCAGTATCGAGAAAATTGAATATTTCTTTCTAAATCAAAAACTGGACACTAGAAAATTTTAAACAGAATTACATATTAATAAATTAATAATAAAAAATAAGATTATTTATAAAATTGAAATCCTTACCGTTGTATTTTGTATCGCAACAGTCATACATGTATCAGAATCTGATTCTATTTTCATTAAAACAGATCCACTTTCCATTTGATCAGAGAAACTATATCCATAATATCGTGGTTCAGATGGAGAAATGGTAATTTCTCGAGTCTCCCCCAATCTTTAAACATATCAACAAGTAAATTAAACAATTTTGATTAAAGTACAATTTTTTTTAGTAGATTTTATAGAAATCTAACTATTGCCGAGTCAAAAAATACATATGGTTCAAAAGTTTATATATATATACGATATAACCAATTTACAATGGATCTTTACTAAACTCTAATAATGGCTATCATCGTTTCCGATCAAAGTAATTTTTAGATCTTTACATTTATTATGAAATCTACTTCCATTTCGGCTGCCGAATGTTACTTTTTTTTTTAATATTTACCTCAGATAAAAGTCATTTTCCATAACAACAGTGAGATTAAAAGACACTGGTAACTCGCTACTAGTAAAAATACTGACTATGACATTACTGTTATCCAATTTAATTTGGTTTAGTTGTTTATAATATTTTAATGAACACAATGTTCGACTAGTTTCATTGTACCATTGTGCATTAGTATTTTTACTCTCTATAAATAGTGGTATCTGCCACGATAATATGCCTTTTTTTTGTTTCACAACAACTAGTAATGGTTTTTCAGAAGTTGCATTACTTTGAACATATATCCTTGCTGTACTATTGCTCTTGAAAAAAAAAAAAAAAGAAATTGTTATTATTAATATTACAAATCACCCTGTATTTAAATACTACAACTCCCTGATTATAAAAAAAGATTTGAAACGATATTACATTAAAGTTAGCAGTCACTTGACAATTTTTTAATTTTCTTTAAAAAAGAAATTTATTTTAAAAAATTGCATTTTTAATTTATTAAAATTTTTACAGGTCCATTTTTTTAATAATTTATTTGTTGCTATAATCAATTTGACAAATAAATAGATATACATTTTGCATGGATTGAATCGTTTTAAATCTTTTTTTTTTTTTAATAAGAGCTGATTAGGTATTCAGTAATTGTACTTACATCAATTTCAGGATAAAGGAAAACATATTCAATTGATGAATTTATTGTTTTTATATATGATTGAACATATTCGGCTGGAATAACTTCAGGATTAAGCGTTAACGATAAGTTTTCTGATGTGATATCAACTGCTCCTACCAGCAGTGACCAGGTAGTTAATATCAAGAAAACATACATTCTGGTAATTTCTTTTCCTAAATTAAATAAAAAAAATTAGAATTATAAGGATATAAATGAAAAGAAAAATAATGCTGTCAATTTTAAAAATTTCAATAACAAATCAATTATAATAAAAAAAAATGCTTCTAAAAATAATTTTTATTAATTTTCACATGTGAAACTTTTTAATTAATTTTTTTTTTAATAATTGCATTATTATAAAATTTTAAAATAATTTTTAATGTCTGGCAACTTCAGTGTCATAAAGAAAAACACTTTTTATACTCTTTAAATTCTAAACTCTTAAAATGCATTAATTACTATAATTATTAAGATTACTTATAAGAATAGATTTATAATTACCATTCAAAACTCGATAATAATTTAATGAATGAACATATCAACATTATATGTTTTAAATTGAATAAAAAATAATTAACAGTTTATAAATATTATATGGATATCGATAAAAAAATTAAATTAACGTCCATTCTTGGACATTTTATTAAATATTTTACGCTAAACAGCGTATTAAAACTTTAATACACAATTTGCAATAATATATACATATATATACGACTGTTGAATGAATAACAAAAGATATTTATTAACCTATACCAATGACGTTCAAGCTATAGTTGATATTATCAACTTAATAAAGTAAACACATGAGACCATTCTTGGTGAGCTGCTACTACGGTAATCAAGTTTCGAACTTACCAAAAAAATATAACTCACTTATTTCTTTTATTCAAAACGTAGAACTTACTAAATACATTTTTATAAAGATAAATAAGACAGATATGAATGAAGATTGAGATTCCATTTTTGTATAAGCTTGAAAAAAATCTTTTTTTTTTATTAAACTCACTTTTGTACATTTGCTCAAAGCAGAAAAAACTAAAAATGGTTTTTCAATATTTTATTATGAGATTTTTCAATACATAAAAATCAGCTTTTAAACTTTTGCTAATTATTAATGATAATCTTTTTTTAATTCATTTATTTCATGTTAGTATAAAAGAAATGCTTGATAAAAATAAGAAATGGTATGAATCAACTGAAATATTGCTGGATTTATTAATATTAATAATTTTTTATTTTATTCAAAGAGTTAGAATTTCTGTTGCGCGGGATTCAAGTAGATTTTCCATTGTGTTAACATCTTTACACCAACGATCAAGTTGTTGAACCATACTACCAATTTGAGTACGGTCGAGTACTCGTGGTTGAACCCAAGTCATATTAACAGTGCCAGCTACTTGATCAATTGCACCTCGAACAAGACCTTGAGCAAGAGCCTTCATGACTAATAATTCAACTTCATTAATTGGTAATCGAGTCTCTTGAGAAATTTCAGCAAATGTAAGTTGGCTGTAAATTAGAAAAAAAAAGTATATAATTATTTTTGTAAGTACTTTGGAGTAATAAGTTTGTAATAATAAATTTTTGAAATTATTATTACCGATTATTTGCCTGTCTTTTGAACGTCATTTCCATAAGACAAAGAAGTGATATCTTTTGCCTTAATTTTAATTCTTGAGCTGCTAAATCAGCTACTTTAGCCCATTGTGTTTTCAATTTTTCCAATGCCGCAATATCACCAGCATTAAATGCTTGAAGAAGATCAATAAGCCACGAATTTGGTGTACCTTTTAATGACAATAAGACTGGATGAGCTAATAATTCACCGATATTGTAGACTCCATCTCCTAGAAGAGCTGCTAAACCTAGGAAAAACGCATGCTGCTCTTGTTCTTGTTTGGTCAATGTATTCAAGTCAATGCATCCTAGATATCTGAATGATAAAATATTTTCATTTTATAAACTTTATTGTGCATTAATACTTTTATTTTTATTTATAGATAAAAATATTGAAATTACCTTAATGCTGTACGATAATACTCAGCATGCTTTCCTTGCAATCGATATAATCTACTAGCTAAAAGATAAAATCTTCCATGAACTGTAGTAACACCGTCAGCATTATCAAGCATAGTTTCAACATCATCAATTATTTTTTTAGTTTTTTCTTCATCATGAAGTTTATCCAAAAGAATTTGCCCTTGTAATACTTTACATAATGCAATAGCTTCATTGTTGTTAACGATTTTAGGCTCAGTTTTTTCTAAAAATTCAACTGCTTCTTCTTTATTGGTAAATTGCTCAATAACATGGGCCAATATTTCAACAAAAGATAAAGCATTGATTCTAAATAATAAATTCAAATGATTAATATAATAATTTTAATAGATTTATAAAAATCAAGTATTTTATTATAAACTCACTTATTTTCGAAGGTTGACAAGAAATTTTTGTACAATTGAACAAGACTATCACCTTTTTGTAATGCTGGATGCTTTACAAAAGTCTCCAATTTTAATGTAAGTTGATGCCAAAGTCTGCAAGTCACCAAAGTAAAATTATTTTCTGATTATTTATCACTAATAATATTCCACTCATATTTTAAATGATATAAATACTTACTTTTTGTTATAAAGTTCTTCTAATTGAGCCCAATCAGCGGCTAATTCTTTGTCAGTAACATTTTGTCTTTGACTAAGAAACGTATTTACATCTTTTGATCCTGAAGCGACTGCCATGTTTATTAACTTACTGTAACCTGACTTATTTAACTAACGATGACCGGCATAATTGTCGAAAATATAACTTGACATACCACACTATGCGTTAAGTTATATTCTGTAATGACATGTTAGTGTCATCTATTAAATTCCACGTATGGCTTCATTCCTACACTCGATAAGGAAGAAATTAAATCTTTCAAATATAAACTTTGATAAACAGTATATAGTATTGAGTCTCCATAATTGCTTATTATTAAAAGTACATAATAATCACTTGACAATTTTTTAATTTACTTTAACAAAAAAATTTGTTCTAAAAAATTGGATTTTTAATTTATTAAAATTTCTACAAGTCCATTTTTAAAAAAAATTTTTTTTTGCTATAATTTATTTATTAAAGAAAATTTAGACAATTGTGAAGTGACAATTAAATTTAATGTCATCATCACTATTTGTTTAATAATAAAATTATGTTTTTTCGTATAATGTTATGCTGTACAAATCAGAACAAGCTATCAGCACTACTACATTTTAGTGTGAAATTTAAATACAGCAACTTATCATTAACACTTTTAATTAAATTTTTTTTAATTTCATTTGTTCATTTATTATTAAACAATTGACTTATGCCTATATTCACACTCGATAGTTTTTTTTTTACTTGCATTTTATAAAAAAAAAAAAAAAAAAAAAAAAACAGACAAATAAGCGCCCTCGTATGTTTAATAACAGAATCTCAAGAAATGTCGTCAAACATGTGTAGTTTAATAATAATCTTACCACAAGAAAAAGTAAATAAAATACTGATTAGCTGACTAATTAATGTGAATGTCAGCTTTTTAATTGCATGATGATTGTGCTTACAACAATTTCTGATCACGCCAGAATCCAAAGGTGAGAATTAAATATCCATTTCTATCGAAATATCTGTTATCACAAATTCGCTACATTACTGACATATGTCGTTTATCTTTGACATTTCAATTTACAATCGATTGATAAATATTATTTATCAAAAAAATCAGAAAATAAATAATATTGATTATGCTATCTTCATTATTTGTAAAAAAAATTATTATTTTAAAGTAACAGTCATTTTTTGATAACAGTGTCATATATCTTTAGTGGAATATTATTTTTATTGAACTGTTTAAATATTTAGTTATCTAATAAGTAATTTTTTTTTTTTTATTGCAGATGAATTTTTACTTATTGGGAGGTATTGGAGGCTGTGCTATTTTGCTAGTTGCAGTACTTGGCTTAGGATTAATTTTTAAAATTTTCATATGCATATTTGCATTGATTTTAGGGTAAGATAAATTATTTTTATTATTCAAAGATAACACGTAAATGTAATTTATGTTATATTACTTTTTAGGATATTGACTTGTATATATAAAAAGTATGTACCGACTCTTGAAAATGAAATTAAGTATAGTAGAGAAAACTTGTATAATAAGACTGAAAAAATACAAAGGGTAAATATTTTATTAAATTTTATTTAGTGGAATTAGTTGAGCAATTAAAAAAATTTTAGCTCAAAAGTTAATCTTATTTTGATTAAAATTTTAATAAATATTTTTTATGTTATAGAATATTCGTGAACTTTCAAAATCTAAGGTAGCATTTACTTTGGATAAAAGAGTAACAGGTAGTCATATAATTGATGAATCATTACAAGTACGTAGATAAAAAAATTTTTATTTTTATCGAAATATAATTTAGTTGTTTATTTTTATTACAATTAATAATTTTGTATCGTGAAATAGGAAATTTTAGATTTTATCATAAGAGACTATGTCGAGCCATGGTATAGTGTACTGACAAATGATGAAGAGTTCATAAAATCTGTTAGAGACACAGCGCAAAAAGTTGCAATAAATATCGCTAACAGGTGATTATGATTAGTAATAATATTTATCATTTTGATTGAATATGTAATATATTTTTTTTTTTATGAAATTTAATTTGTTTTTTAAACAAAATTTAGAGTAAAAGAAGTTGACTGGATTCCCTACTTGACAACACGCCTAGTTGACGATGCAGCATCTCACATGCGACTTTATCGTCAAGCACGCGCTAAAATGAAAAATGTCAAGAATATCAAAGGCAGTAGTAATTCAAGTACATCGAGTAGTACACCGAAAAGATCGCCAACTCATCGAAGAAATAAAAGTGAGACTGATATATCGTGGTATTCTCAGTCGAAATTTTACATTCCTAATTTATCGTCATTAACTGAACCTATTGATTCAAGTTCGGTAGAAGAAAATGATGAAGAAATGCTTGAAAAAGTATTTTTTGATCTTGAAGTACAGATGGAAAATAATTTAATATGTCGAGATTTAGTGTGTACAAATGATGAACAAGAACTTGCCTTTCTAGGTGAAATATCGGAAATTTTATTATATTTATTGTTGCCAAAATCTGATTTCGATTGTTTAACTGTGAGATTCATGTTACGCGAACTTTTAGTTAATATGATTATTAGACCACTGTTGAATTTATTTTCAGACCCTGATTATATAAATCAAGCTTGTATATGGTTATGTACAAAAGATTTAAATTTACCTAGTGATGTATTTTTAACAGTAATAAGAATTACCGACAGCCTAGAAGAATTATTAGCAACAAAAGATATTGTTTGCTCTGAAATAGCACATTTACGTTCTAAAGATTCTGGTGGCGATGATGATTTGATAGTTAAACAGCAATTGAATAGTTTACTTTATGTAAAAAAAATATTAGAAACAAGAATTATTAGTATGCACGAGGGATTGGATTCTGAAACTGATGGAATTGCTTCAAACCCAAATTGGAATCGGTTACTTGTTCCAGGACATAAATTAGTTAATTTACCACTTGATGAATTACTTAAAAATAATATCGCTTTGAGTTATTTTATTGATTACATGACAAGTATTAATAATGAAGCTTATCTGTATTTTTATTTAAATATATATGGTTGGAAAGTATCTGCTGAACAACAAATATCGGACATTGAATTACAAAAAATAAAGAGTTATCAAACGTCGGGAAATTCTACTTTTCGCCGCAAAAATATTAACTTGGAAAATTTAAAAGAAGCTGCATCAAAAATATATCAGCAATATTTAAGCGATAAAGCATCAGTGAGGTTATTACTTGATGATACTTTAGTTAAAAATTTATTAACACGAATTAAAACAGAAACTGTTAAAGAAACTTGGTTTGACGAATTACAAGCGTGTTGTTATGAAAAATTACAAAATGAAGATAAATTTTTACCATCATTTAAACGTTCAATGTCGTATGTTAAACTTTTAGCTGAATTAGATTTACTGAAAGAGGTAGCATCTGAAGACGATGGTAAATCATTTGATGAAATAAGTGTTTCAAGCATCAATTACGAATCCGATCCTCTTCAAGATACATCTGATGAACACCGTGCTGCTAATCAATTGAAATTATCTCATAAAAGTATTAAGTCTAATTCGAATTCTTCAACAAGTTTAACGAGTATAGCAAAGCATGATAATAAAAGTGGTCATGATGAATTGGATGCAGACATTAGTGGTTTAAGAAATACCAACCGAGTCCCTAGCGCTTCTTATATTGACTCTGATTCAACAGTAGTTGACGTTAAAAATTCAACATTTTATGTTGAATCTAATACAGATCAGGTTATTAAACTAGAAGATAATACTTGCGATAAAAATACTATTCGTAAATTACAACAAGGACATTTTGAATTATCCGCTGAAATAATTGAAACAGGAGTAGTTAATGATCGGGGTAAAACTTATGGAATTTATGCAGTTGCCGTTAATAAAATTTATGATTCTGGATATAAAGAAAAATGGCATATTTATCGTCGATATTCAGATTTTTACGATTTACACCAAAAAATAAAAGAAAAATATTATGATTTAGCTAAATTGCCATTTCCAGCAAAAAAAGCTTTTCATAACATGGATCGAGCTGTTCTTGAACGTCGAATGATCATGCTTAATGCATGGTTGTACCGACTTACTAAGCCAAGTATTATGGATGGCCATCTAGGATTACAAAATTTATTACTTTCATTTTTGGAGCAAGGTGACTATGATAAGGGTGTCACCGGTGGACATATATCGAAAACAGTACGAAATTAATTATTCCAATATTTTTTTTTTTTTTTTAACATTTAATTGTATGTAATGTAACATTTTTCTTTTTCTTTTTTTCTTTTTTTTTTAGATCGATACTTTAGTTAATCCATTAAAAACATCTATGAAAACCATGACGCAAGCAGTAAAAACTATGCCGGATAATATGATAAGCACCGTAGATGGTGTGATGGATAATATTAGCAAATTTTTTGGTAATCCTCGAAAAAACAGCATGCTTTATGAGAGTGTTAAAGTTGGAGCGTGTATTGATACTGAGGTTAATAAATTTATTTTATTTTATTTCATTTAAAAATTTAAAATAATAACAATTTTATAACTGCTATATTCGTAAATTCTATTTAGACTGATGATAACATACCTTTGAGAATTATATTACTGTTAATGGACGAAATATTTGACTTAAAAGTACGAAATCAATGGTTACGACGGCGAATTGTTACGTTATTAAGACAAATAATTCGAACAATGTTTGGAGATATCGTTAATCGACGTATTGTTGAATATGTGTCATTGTTAACGAGCCCTAAAAATGTTGCTACCTATTTACGATTATTCAAGTAAGTAAAAAAATAGTTTTTCATTTTTAGTAAAATTTTTTTAATAATTTAAAAATGTTTTGTAAAGACAAAGTCATTGGCCAAATGGAGTTAAAGCTGAAGCCAAGCCACCTCGGAATGATGAAACAAAACATAGAACTCGTGTGGCAGCTAAAGTTGCACTACTTTCATGTCTATCTGATGAATTGAAACATATTATAGGTAGTGAGACAACTAGACGAGGATTATTACGAGTATTTGAACTCTTTCAGCGTCCTGTACTCAATAGAAGATTGTTATATGTACTATTGGAGGGTATTATCGAAAATCTATTTCCTCAGAATGATTTAGTTACAATTATTCACAAATTATACTCAGTTTCTCCTAGAGTTAAAAGTAAAAAAATTCATTCTTTATAGTAGTATCATTTTGTTAATTGTATGAAAACAGAACAAATTTATATTTAAAAATTTTTCATTATAATTTATATTTTTATTTAACTTAAAAATAGATAAAAGATAAATACTTATTTTTTGACTGTTGTAGTAATTTTTCCAATAATCTCTAGCATGAAAAATTCTTAAATAATCATAATTGTAAATATTTATTCAGATTTTATTAGTTTTTGTTATAAAGTGATTTAAAAATATTTTTAATTCTATATGTTTATTATCTAAAA
The DNA here is from genome assembly GCA_000956155.1 of Cotesia vestalis. NCBI lineage: Eukaryota > Metazoa > Arthropoda > Insecta > Hymenoptera > Braconidae > Cotesia > Cotesia vestalis. Next base: position 48,331 of record JZSA01004366.1, on the reverse strand, counting down.
AAAAAAAAAGAATCTCAAATATTATATACTTAAGCAATAATTCATAATATATTTTTCAAATTTGAACGGAAAAAAAAAAAAATCGTTTTTAAAAACTTGACCAGGTATAAAATAAATATTGTCAGTAAATTTGATAATAAATAATTTGAATGGCAATGGAGCGTATAAGTGGCCAAAAGTATACAAAAAATGTTCAACTTAGCTTTTTAAAAATTACTAATTATACATAAAATATTACTGGATTTATTTGTGATTGTATTAAAAATTTGTATGTATATGTATTCATAATTAATCATCATGCAAAGTCATTCCATATATATTTAAGATATGATATTAATAAAATTATATAAACTTTTTTGTTATAAAAAAATCTTCTACATCTTATAACTCTTGTTAATTAATATTAAAAAGAAAAAAAAAATTGTGATTAAATATTATTATGAGACACCCATACTTTTAATAAATAGTTTATTTTATCTTATTGCTACACACACACATGCGAAAAATAAACGATTTTCTAGAACTAAGATTTTTTTATTTGAAGTTAATTTAATTACAAAAATAAAAGAAGAATGCAAAGAATATTTTTGTGCAACAAAATATTAAAATATACAACACCATAAAAATTACAGTTAAAATGAAATCGCTCAATAACAAAAAACAAACATATATGACTCAATATTTCTGATGTACATATTATGTCCTAATTAGGAATAAGTAATAAGGATAATTATTTTATTTATGTTAATAAATAAAAATTTTACATGACGTAATAAAATCTAATAAATGTAAATAAAATTTAACAAGAAATTATTTTTAAATTAATATCTGACTAGTTTTAAAATATAAAATATGAATCTATAAAATGGAAGGCAGCAGCTTGATCGAAAAAGTAGTTAAAACAAAAAGAGCTTATTAGTGGAGTGGCTTGACTACTGTGCGAAAAAGATTGAAGCTCTTTATGATGAGGCATGTGTGCGTACATATCTGTATAAAGAGAAGAAAAAAAAAATAAAAAAACGAGCTCTGTTAGTAAAAAACCTCTTGCGCTAGTTTATTCTCTGTTATAGTTATAATACAAGAGCATATAGTGTATATGTACGCGAGATTACGGTTGTCCTCTCGAACTCTCGCACGCGTACGAAAGAACATTTTGATTGTGAACATGTTGGAGTTGGAGTTGGAGGACACAAGAGAGAGAACGGCTGGTGTAAGAGTAAAAAGAAGTAAAGAAAGAAATACAAGGGGGACATAAGGCATTGTATAAAAAAGAATTGGGCAGGAAGAACGTTTTTTGAAGAAGGGGGTTTGCAACCCGGGGGCTGATGGCTTTTCTGGTGGTTCAAGGGAGAACATACAAACTAGTACCTCCACCACTACTACCATCATCATCATCATCACTATCCTACCACACACTATCGCAACTGCACCTTCACATAACTTGTGCAAAAGCAGCAAAAGTAGTTTACAGTCTCTCTGTTTTGTACTTTGAGCCGAATTGAGCGCTATAATAATGAAAAAAAAATCGATATGCATGATTCACGCGAGCGTGAGTCCGTTGGGGAGAGGAAGAAGGGGGTTACATGGGGGTAAAAGAGGAGAAAGCGGACCACGCTACTTCTCCCCTTGATGGTACGATGTACGATGGGCTCCTGTATTCAAACGTTTCATATATATTTTGTGTGTATACTCCTGACCAAGGGGGACCTCAGAGAACAGCAGCACACGCGTAATTCTATACAGCAGCGGCAGCAGGAGGGGTATATTCCCGCCATGCTACCCCCTCGGTCACTCGATCAGTCGTGTCCTGAGTACGATCCAGTCATAAACTTGCCCTGCATTACATACTATTTATTATTATTTATTTACTTTTCATCTTTTATAATAATTACATTATTTTTAAATAATTAAGTGTTCAATGTGTTGTTACTTACAATCTAATTTAAATATTACTCAAGCACGCGCCTTTCATGTCAATATTGTGCCGAAAAGACGCTTTAATATATAAAAAGTGGGTTACCGAAATTATTACATTATCTATTTTTATCACCATCAATTTATTTTTTATTAAAATACACTCTTTAATAAAAGAGAAAAAATTTATACTAAATTTACGGTAATATGTGAAAAATAATTTTCGGTAAAAAAGGGATGTAATTGTTAGTAGTGTCGTACGATAATTATTAAATCAACTTGCAAGTATGTTAATTTTTAATTATTTTGTTTAAATACTTTTTAAAAATTATTGTAAGTTTAATTATTATTTAAATATTAAAAGTATAGAATGAAACGTAGATTGGTAAATAAATTAAACGTAAGGGATGAAAAAGTCAAGTAAGCACACGATCCGTGTGTTTAAAGGGGGTGGAAATGAGAGATTTCGATGCAAGACTAAACACGGCGTCGTGACGCTTTGTTATTTTCTCGGTCGTTTTATTTAGATTTTATTTTAGTTTTCTCTTATGTCTATTATTGTATATTTAAATTAATTTTTTTTTATATGTTTTTTATTAAAAATATTAACTTACACGTGCAGTCTTCTGAGTGAACATTCTGTAATAAGGAAAAATAAAACGCGAAAACGATGCCGTAGTCTGTGGTCAACTGGCTTTCGTACCGAAACAAGATACGCCTGGGACCTATATAAAATCCGCACACACACACACACATTCTAATTATTGTAAATGAAATATTGTTGTTTTGTAACAAATCTAGTTCATTATACTTTTAGTATAAACATATAAAATAATTTCATGCATTATGTTGATGCTGTATAAATAAAAATGAAAGACAAAAGGATAAAAAGAAGCTATAAGAAACAAGATGCAGATACCAAAATAGATCCAATGTGTTGTAATTTCATTGTATATACTTATTAAAAATATAATAATAGAATGACGAGGTTAATAATGTAAAGAATGGTTTGAAAAACTCTAGATTATATGGTGCGGGTGAAAAAGATAGAGAATAAGATGGAACCGGTAGGAGACCATGGCGACAGGGTAGGTGTAGTCTTACTTTTAACTAAGGTGTGGGATTACCGTACTTATATTCAACTCTAATCGTATTAAGTTACCTCTTTGCTTTACGGCAAGTGAACAGGCTGCCAGCATATAGGAAGCCATCCGAGCGCTCCTGGAACAGTCTCGTCCGATCGTCTGAGCCCACCTATGTTGTTTACTGTCGTCTTAATCTTGTCTATTTTATTAAACTTTTTACACATTTATCGTTTATATTCCATGTCTTACTTTTGACTTATTCTTTGTAATTGATTTTTTTAAATTTTAATTAACCAAATGTATCCTAAATTTTAATTAACTCTGACAATCACCGCCAGGATACACGGAAAATTGTAGTGGCCTGTGTATCAAATGTGATATAAAATCAAATAAAATAAATTTAGTGGCTTATAAATACATAGATGTAAAAATAATTATTTTTAAGTGTGACATTAATTTAAAAAATTTCATGTGAAAAAAATATTACAATACAAAAAGCTACGCTGTTTGATAGCAACGAGATGGCAGAGGTACTGACTTCTGTGTGTGCTCGGCTTCAATTTAAATGTCCTAGCACCATTTGAAATCAGTACTGCTCCTCTTTCTTACCAACAAAATAAATAATAAACTACATTCATTTACAATCATTAAATTAAATAAATTTATAAGGGTTTGTATTTGATTTATATAATTTATTATTATTATTATAAATACCAAGTATAATTATCAGTTAAATCGATTAAATCTTATAAATTTTTGAGTAATAATAATAATTTTAATACAATATATTTAACTAAAATATTCACAAATTATACTTTTGTTGAATAACAAACTTATGTAAAGGATATAATCCCATAATAAATAATTATTTAATAATAATCAAATAAAATATTAACTACGGCAATGACTGTGGTGATGCGATAATTCTGACAGAGTACATTATTTACAATTAAAATTAACTCTTCAACAATGTCTCATATGTAATTTTTTTTTCTTAAAATTAGTTATTCCATATCATCATCAATAAAATATTACACCTTTACTTTATTATAGTATTTCGAGTTGATAATGTCGATAAAATCCAATCAGTTCATTAAGTAAACAATTTTTTTTTTTTTTTTTCGTTTAAATTTTCACTTGGAAGCCATCTGGTAAGTATTACCAAAATACTTTTTTCATTATATTATATTATGTATGTATATAATAATTAGCGACTAATGGAATTGCGACACTCATAAAATAAATCATAAAGAAGTAAGCAATTATTTATGCTGACTTTATTGCTATCCCATAATGTTATGTTGATTCTTTACTTGGACGAGTTGCTTTTAACCTTGTCCAAGTTTCACCAAGTGCTTTCGCGAAATGGTCATCCACTGTAAGAATAAAATAAATTAACTATACGTATACAACAATATCATTCATTAAAAATTTTTTGTTTCAGATGATTACATCATTTGTTACTATTTGAGTTAATCAAACTTACCACTTAGTCCTGTTTCTTTATCTGTATTGGAAGAAGAACCATTGAATACTGCCGCATATTCTTCTAAGCCTAAAGATCTCTTGAAATGCTCATCTATAGCCGGATCACTGACAATACCCGATTTTTTAATTCCAGTTCGTTGACCACCTATCGCTGCTGAAGGTGTTGCTGTTGGTGTAGGTCTTACTGCGGTATCTTCGACGGTGGTTCCTATAAATAAAAATTATCATTATAATATCTTTATCTATAATTACATTGATGTGATTGATATAAAATTTTTAAATATTTTGTATTAAATTTGTAAAAAACTTAAGATTATATACCGGGTTGAGGTGCAGCTGGAACAATAACGCTAGGTCGATTGTGATGTACCCTAGCAGCCGACATGTCGAGGGCCTCGCTCTGAATAGGGTCCCTCCTACGATCTTTTCGCCACGCGCTACTTGGCTTTCTATGCAAACTCGCTGTTTTTGGACGTTCTTCTGTAAAAACAAAAAATTTTTATTTAAAAACTTTCATCAATTTTTACTTTAATTAAAATACCATTTTAATAATATTTTATTGCTGTAAAAAATCAATGTCGCTAAGAATTTGAAATTTAAAAATATTCATGGTAGGTAGGAAGAAAAAAAAATAAAGATCGAGTATAAACAAATGATTGGAGTGATTTAGTTCAGGGTGGAGCAAGAGAAAGGGTTAAGACTTTGAAAGGCAACGTTCTGTTCCCAGGACGATGAGACAGGAAGTGCCTAATAGCCGTGAGAGGATGCGCAGTGGGGCGGGAAACAGGTTTGGAAAAGGACGATGGAAGCTGGAAAGATGAATGGAACGAAAGAAGGTGGGCTTGTTATTCCTCCAGTCTCAATTAACTTTTCGACTCTCACAGGCTTATATTATAGGGATATATTTCGGATAAATTGAACCTTCAATTTCGGCAATCACTCTCTCTCTCTCTCTGGGTTTGATTCTCAAAGCGTATTTTACTATTATAATTATCCTTATAATACAACAGAAGATTTTCAATCATTGCTTTTTATTCAACAAAAAATTTCTAAATTTTAAAAATCAATTAGATTTACATACCAAAATTTTTATATGAAAATTCAAAATCTTTTATATCAATATCAAGCCAAGGTTGCCACAGATACATTTTTCTTGATGTCATCCCCATTCGTACATGTCTCGATATCTTAAGAGACTCCATTATTAATTTTTTTAAACAAATCAAATCCTTTTATTTAAAAAAAACTAATCACAACTCAGTTACACTTAAATAGCTTTATTATTCATTAAATCACTGTCTAAATAGTTATTTATGAAAAAACAAAAAAAAATATATAGTACAATAGACATGAATGCAAAGCTATTCTACACATCCGTTGCGAGGTCTTGGTGGTTTAATGTCGAAAGAAAAAAAAACCACAGGCATTATATACACAACACAAGAGTCCTTTTATCCAACTGCACGTAATAATACTCAGTAAACCGTTGATTACGCAAGGGTAAAGAACAATTGAGTGATGTAAAATAGAAAAAATAATAAATACATAAATAATTTTCAAAAAAAAAAAAAAAAAATAAACATGGATAAGGGTAGAAAAATATTTATTATTAATAGTGCCGTTGTTTCGTGAATGCCTTCTTACGACTGTCTTAAACGTTCATTCATTCATCTCTAGCACGGTCTCATCTGCTTCAGTAGACTTGTTGCCCCACCTCGCGATCACCCCTCCTTTTCTTGATTCAAATACGGCCCTTTTATACGTCCTTGCCGCGGCAATCTACTCAGGTAAATAAAAATGAGATTTTGGTTTAACTATTTAGCATATTCATTTAATTAATCACCTTCTTATTACGCATGTATTTTTACTTCAAAACAATTAATCATTTCATTTTGTTCTGCATGTTATATTATATTATGATTAATAATAATAATAATAATAAATAATAACAGGAAAATAAGAGATTTGCAAGTGAAAATAAAATATTCAACAGTTTTCTTCAGCAAATAAAAAAGTTTACATAGCTACTGTGTAAGTGATTGCTACTGTGCATACTTGGAATCTTTAACTTATAAATTATTTATACATATATATATATATATACTTGGAAAAATACATTGATTTGTTTTAGTAATGAGTATTTATATACATATACATATTTTTCCGAATTTCTTGGTTTGTTTAATCGTTCTATTCCAATAAATGTATTATGAATTATCATTAAATTATGAGACAATGCTTTAATCGGTTTATGACCTAATTTTTACAAAAAAACACTGTCGTTTTAATTTTAATAATTTCAATTTATCATGATTTCACAGTCTTAAATTGAATGCAACAATAAATTATAGAAATTAAAATGAATATTTCACAAAAATTAATATATTTGTTCTTTTCATTATTGTGTTTGAGATATGGCCAGTTAAAGAAGCATGCAGTAAGATGGTATTTACAAATAAGAGTATAAACGTGTCAAGTATTTAAGAAACCACACAAATGATAATTATGTGATTACATTTTATAATCGAGAAAATAAAACGTAACTTAGAAGTACGCATCCGAAGCATCCTAGAAAAAATAATTGTGTAAGTAGAATTCAGTGTAAAACTCATTTTTTTAATTATTTACCGCATGACACGGTTATGTCTTAGGCTACCTTTTTATTAATTGAAGTAAGGGGCGAAACAATTACTGTTCTGTCTCTTTGACTGTTAATAAGATAAAAAAAAATTTCAACAAAATTAAATTTAGATCCAATGTGAATGAAAATCTTTCTTGAATCGAGCAAAAATTTTCGCTTAAGCTTTAATTTCATTTGAATTTAAAGATCAAAAATTATTATATTCATTAATGTTAAATGCTGAGAAAAAAAATTGCTTTGATCTAAATAAAGATCTTGAACTATGAATTTTTTTCACTGAAAGTAATCTTCGTTTGATTTTGGAGAATTTTGATTTTAATTTATGAATGTTCATACAATAACAAATAATTTTCTTTTTCATGCAGGACCTGGACAATTATTAATCAAATTTACTTTTGGCCAATTATACAGAACGCTCTATCTATAAATGCAAATTGATTTGATCAACTGATTTTAAAAATATGAAATACTAATAAAATGTTGATAGACTTTGAAAAGTAATGTGCAGGTGATTAAATCATGGTCAATGGTCAATAAAAAAAAATTATTTTACAAAAAATTTTTAAATAATTTTATATATTAATATTGTCGTCATCATTTCATTGTAATATCTGTATATAGAAAAAAAACTCTCTCTCCGAAACCATATAGAAGGAAAGAGATAACTTATTGAAGTATTGCTCAATCAAAACATGAAAAACATCCAAGAATTTTAAACTGGGATCTTATCATATCAAGACATTTCAATACGTAACTATAAATAATTATAACTTTCATAATAATATGTGGATATATTTAATGAGAAAATATTCCAAGAATTAATAATATAATGAAATTATTTAGCAATGATTCAAAGCGTTAGTCAAAAAGTTTTCAAATACGGTAATAAATATTTTTTTAAACAAAAATACCTTTGCTCGAACTTGAAAGAATATAACGTAATTAAATGTAAACACAGTGGAATCTCTCCAAGTTTTTTAATTCTTTAAATTTAAATTTCTACTATGAATTTCTCACGTAATAGTAGTGGATATGCTTATCTAATAGCATGAATTCTATCTTCGATTCCAGGAATTTTAGTCTCGTAGTGATGTCAAAATACTGACCTTGCATCATCGTAGCTGCCCGAGACAAGACGTCCAGCGCGCTTTCAACAGCGGACATGGTTGAATGTGATTAATTTTTTTATTTTTCTTCAATTGTTGAAAAATTAGTTTATAGTTGATTGGAACAATGCTGTGAATAATAATAAAACATAATTGCTCAGTACTTTTCAGTATCTATGCGTTTAATTAAATATTAAAGTAAAAATCAAAGAAACAAACTATGAAGACTATAGGAAGAAATTAAAAAAACAAACAAATAAGAAAATGAAAATAAAAACAATGGACAATGATGCAGTTAGAGATGTAAACTGTTAAATAGTTGTTGCCGTAAACGACATAGAGTACAAATAAAGTGAAATGGGAATTAAAAAACGTGACATTGTCTGTGGAATGCGGACCCCTCACCAACAGCCTCCCTTCCTCTTTCAACAAAGTGTTATTGCCTCGCCTCTTGTATTGCCCCTCTTCAACATTATATTCACAGACACCACATTCACATTTATAAATATTTCTCTCGACATTCACCACCTACATAATACACTTTCAAGCATCACTATTTTATTCGTAATAATATAGAAAAACGGGGATTTTACTTCCTTTGGTTAAGTACCGTGTCTTCCGTATACAAGATGATACAGTTTCTTTTTAATTTTCTGATTTTATTGAGTTTATAAAATAATAACAGCTTCAATAAAATAATCGTAAAATAAAAATGATTATTTTATGTATCAGAAGTTCACCTTTATTTTTCATTTATAAATAATTTAATTATTAAAAAAATAATAATTTGAAAAAGTTCACCTGGAAGTTTTTAGAAACTCTTCTTTGCGCAACGTTTTTGGATTTTTTTAGTCATATCGTTAATATGATTCAAATAATTTTCTTTAAACCAAATTAATTAAAAATTTCTCAAAACGAAACGTTTCAAAATGATAATTATTTTTTTTTTTTTCTGTAAAAAAAACCATAATTAAAGATGTCATTGATTTTACCTCAGATTAAATTATTTTAAAAAATTTCTTCTTTTATGTTGCATGATTTCAACTACTGAAAAATAGTTTAGTTTAAATTAAAAAATGTAATTAACTAATGACACACAGGCACTTATACATAGTCACGTGTTGTTTATAAAGTAAGATAGTATAAATTAAATATTTTTTAAATGTTTAATTGTTTCATATCAACAACGACGATGATTAAATAATTATAGTAGTGATGATAACAATAGAAGGAATGATTAAAAAACGAAAAGTATAAAAAATTAGGTTGACAGTGAATTGATAGTAAAGTTAGTGATTTTAAAAGAATTAAATAAGCTAGGAAAGCACGTCTCTTGTCGGTACAAATCAATAAAGGAATGCAGCATAGCGTTAAAAAAAAAGTAAAGCCTTGCATTCCAAAAGTAAAATGAAATATCGGTTAAAATACATATTTAGACTTACCTACGTGGCAAAAATAACGACACTTTTTAAAATATGTTTAGACTAATTAAATATATTGTTTATCAATATAAATTTGTAATTGTAAACAAATTATTCCATTGGAATTAAGGAAAACGCAGAGGTATGCGGGCGGACACACGGAGCACGAGCTGTCTGACACGAGAGGTATGTATCTACGGGTCCCCCACCAGTTTGCCACTTAGACGTTACAAAGGAATGTTTGGCATTTGCTTTACTAACGCCCTCTTTTGGAAAAAATTTATAACCTTCGTTCACTCAACTGATGTGCGTTAGCATTGGATATAATAGTTGAGATTGTATGCAGCTGTATATAAATGTAATTATAAATATACTTTATATTTTTATTTATTTATGAATTGCTAGATATTTACTCCAAAAAATTAAAGATAAGACATCGAAATATTTCTTTAATTTTTTCTAACGACCTCAATAAACCTCTTTATACAAAAATTCATTTTTTTTTATGAAATTAAAAGTTGTTTTACGAATTTTTTTGTATAAAATCGGAAACAAATAGAAAAAAAATTTCTTTTTATTATATGAGATAAAATTTTAACATTTTAAAAAAGTAGCAATTTTTACTTTTAAATCTCGTTGAAAGACATTATTATGAATTTTGAATTTTCCGGGATTTCTTTGATTTTTCAATTAGTAATAATATCAAATAACTACTTTTTTAAATAAATATTTTATTAAACTATTAGTTTTGCAATAATTTTTATAATTAAAGCTAATAAATTGTAATTATTTCAAAAAATTTTATAATAAATGTTAATTTTACAATAAGCTCAATCAAGGACTTTTATATATTAAATAAAAAAAAAATGTATATATAATATTTTGTCATGACATTTTGTTATTTAGACTAGTTATTTAGTTAAAATCCATTATTTTATATTAAACATTTTTTAATTAATATTAAAAGCTTTTTGAATAATATGAATGCAATAGTAATTCTGATATTCGTTGCTTACAACAATAAGTGCGATGGGAAATATTAATTTTTGTACTTGTCAGTTATATATTTTAATTTTTTTTTTTTTATCACAAAATTTTAAATGTAAAATATTGTAACATTGCGTACAAACTTTTGGTGTTATACTTATCATTAAAATAACAAAATAAAAATCTTGTATGAGTAATTCATAAAATAATAATTTTTTACAAGTTTATAAAAAATGACAATTTATAAAATGTAGATCCATTTCTAAACTTTTGTAAGACTGATATTCTCACTGTCTTCATCGGAACTATCTATTGCATAGCACAGCTAAAAGTTTAAATAATCAAAATTAAATACTCTGAAAATATTTCTTGTTATGTTCAAAATAAATACATTGTTTTTACGTACCTCATCCAGATTAGGTCTTTTCAGTAAATCTTCTAAACCAGCAATTCGTTCCAAATAATTAGGCTCATTACAAGCATCAAGAATAAAATCAAAACCACGTTTTCGGTATTCATTAATTATTGGTATAGAACAAGCCGTGCAGGATGGAAATCTATGGGTAATTGTTAGTCGCATCTCATAATTCCAAAGAGAACCACGCAAAGTATGTGGAATCAATCCGAGTAAGCCTTCACAAGACTCTCTTTCACTATAGCGATACTGATTTCTACCATCATCCATAAAAGCGTTGGCTCCAATTCTTTAAGATTAAATAATAATTATATAATTAAAAAAATATTAATATTTATTTAAATCAATAGTAAATCTCATTACCCTTTAGAATGCTGAGTCACAGCAATCATTAGTTCAACTGCAAGACCAGCAGCAATTGATGATAATCCAGGTCTACTTACTGTACATTGTTGATCGAGAGTTCTATCAGCCTGGGACTGTAATTGTAATGATTAAATAATAAATAATGTATTTTTAGTTATTTTTTATTGTATATAATGAAACTTACATTTCCTGGTTGCGTTACATCATTGCAAAAATAACAGCCGAGATCTTCACCAGACGGACAATTTTTAGTCAAATCAGGAGAAGTAGCTACTGTTACTCTTCGTGTACCATGTCGTTGTACAGTGTATGAATCAAAACCAAGAGCTGCGTTAATTGCCATTTTGTCAAATACTGCGCATAATAATGTAGGTAACCAACGTGCTTCACGTGAATCAAGCAATAAAAATATTACATCATGATTTTGAACTAATTTTTCTAATGTTTTTACGGCTGTCTGAGTCGAGGCTAGAAGACTTTGTCCTACTACATGACCAGGCATTGGAATATGCATGACTACGGCTTCAACATTCTAACCATAGATAGATAATTTTAAATATTATTCTGTTTACTAAAGATTTTTTAATAAAAATAAAATATTTACAAATGTAGGAGATATTCGGAGAAGTGCATCTCTTGCTGCTTCAGCTTTCAATCGTTTATTAACTGCATCCTCATGAGTGTAAAGACTTTGTCTAACAGTATTACTGTGAGATACTGTTGAATTATCAACGAATGTTATTTTTTTAATTCCCCAACCAATCAATACTCTTGCAACTGAGCAACCTAAAGTACCAGCTCCTAGTAGTAAACAACGAAGTTTTGAGACTTTTTCTAAATCTAAATCAGGAACTAATCGCCACTTCATAAGTTTTAAATTTAAACCAACTGCACGAGCAGCCATCCTGAAATAAAATACATTTCTGGATAAAAAATATTTATTATTATTATTAATAATAATGATAAATTTATTGTATTTACCGATTTGGATCTAATGATTCGGATAGATCAGCAATATTTGGTCCCATTTTACCGTTTACATTAGCTTCCCATCCTACTAGTCGTCCTTCGATTATTTCTTTTTTATCCAAAATTTTTTCATCTCCTTTTGTTTTTATAGAAAATATAATAGACGACTCTAAATTTTTACCACGAAGAGATAATATATTTATTGTTTTACTATAAGTAAAATCTGGGCAAGAATAAAATAATAGACAAAGAAGATTTCTAAGTGGCCATCCTGGCTCAAGAGTATCACATGGATCATAAAATGCAAAATATAGCTTTTGATCAATCTGAAGAAAACAAGTACATTGTTTATTAAAATGATTTGACAAATTTATACTATTGTCAAAATACTTACACAGCTAGTTTCTTTGGCTTTAACTAGTAAAGAGTTAACATAAGTGACGCCTTCGAACAAAGTCATAATCCTTAAGCCATCAATGGATAATAAAATAGCAAAAAAGCTTTTAAATTTTGAGTCCAAACTATTGAACTCAGTCTGGAGCTTATTGAAATCATTGCTTGAAAGTATTTCTGTAGCTTTTGTTCGGGGACCGTCATAATGAATTTCAGGTAAATTAAATAAAGTTGGATAAGCTGCCCAATAATGAAATCTGTGCTTTTTTAAATCAGCGTATGATAATAATAAAAATAAAGTAAGTCGCCAAGGTTCTTTTAATGCTGTCCCATCAATAATAGCATCTTTGAGATGTTTACCAAGTGAATCAATAAATTTATCTGGTTGAGTTTGTCTGAATGATTCAAAAGTATTGGTGTTAATGAGTATTCCAGTACAGACAACAGATCCATTAAGTGATGTTGTTTCAACGTTTCTAAAAATTTATATCCACATATTAATAAATAGTTAACTCTAAATTTAATTAAGCAAAAAATATCTTATAAAGTAATAGTATCTTACTCATTAAACGATGTGCAATCAAGAACCATTGGACTTGTTCTGTTCTCATATGCTTTATCCAAGCTATAACCACTCCAAATGGATATTTCAGTTTTATCTTCCAATTTATATTTATCCAATTTCAATTCTGCTAACTTAGCCCAAAAACTTGGATCAATAGCCGTACGCAGTTTTGTAAATTTAACCATATCTAATGACATTTTTGATTTTTTGTTATTTTTTTTTTAAATTTAAAGTTCAACAATTTTAATTTTTTTCTCAGTCACTTTACTGTTCAAAATATAATTATTTATCCTCTACTGTAAAATAATTGCATCTATAATGTCAAATAATATATCACTTTTAGTATAAATATTATTTCATAAATAAACAATAGCTAGTGGAAACACTTAGTAGATCATAATTTTGATTTTAACATTATAAATTCAATTTTAATAACATTGTAAATAATTTCAATCTGATAGATTTTTTATAAATTTACTTATAAACATTAGAAATTGTCACTTAACAATAAATACTGTCGTGAAGCAAATTGTTGTATTGGCAAAACAGAGATCGGAATAAAGAGCACGTCTTGGTCATCCTTACGAGCAATATATTTACGATGGTTAGTAGTGTAGGATTATGACAGCTCGTAAACATTAAAAGAGGTTATGAATTGCATAAGCATTAAATACAAAATTAAGAACATAAGATATTTAATTAAATATACTATTATAAGCTGGTTATGAAAATATAAGTTATTTAAAATATATATAATTTGTCTTAATTAATAATTAAAAAATGCTGAGAATCAATCAATGCAGACAATAATTAATTAAAAAAATTTTTTATCACATAGTAAGCTGTCACTTGACAATTTTTTAATTTTTTTTTGCCGTAATTTATTTGTTACAAAAATTCTTAAATGAGTATTCAAATATTCCCGGGAGAATTGAACTTACGTCGGTAAATTATTAGTAGCCAATAAAATAAATCCGCGAGCAAAGTGTCGAGAAGGATGAGGAGGACATGAAAAAAAAAAAAAATACTACAATAATAACAACCATAACACTGTCTGCGTATGACGCAGATAGTATGTGAGTAGATACATATATACAATAAGCAAAAGAAAGAGAGGAGTAGGCCAGAGTAAAATAAGTGTAATGTTGAATGTCAATGTTCTATACGTCAGAATTACAATATGGACGAACAGCATCGGCTTGATGATTTTCAATCGTAACATAATTTTTAAAAAACTCTACTAAACAACTTTTACAAATAAATATGTCGGATTACTTAAAATCAGCGTTTGGATATTTAAATGGTAGTACTGGTACTAATGAATATGTGGGACAAGTGTTAGAAATAAGTAATGTAAAATTACGAGTAAATAGATTAATTGCTGAGGGTAAGTGTTCACCATTTACTATTTTTAATAACAATAAAAAAACATTTATTATTGATAATATTGAATTTGTCATTCGGTAATTAATGAGTTAAAAAATTGTTTAAATCTGAAATATCACTTATATTATTTTAATTCATTATTGATCATTACTTAATTTGTAAAACAATTGTTATTACTTGAAATGTAAGTAGTTAAGCATCAATTTTTATTTTTATTATTAAAATTATAATTTTATTGCAATAAGTTATTTTTAAAGCAATTCAAACAATAGTAATAGTTGAATTAGTCAAGAGTTATATCGTTCATTGTTCGTATAAATTGTAATGCTCTAAAAATTATCAAGTGAAAGTTTCAGTAAAGTTGTTGTATGTTGTATTTTATAGGTTTTTTAAATTTTTTTGTTGTTGTTTTAAGAAACTTTTAAAAACATAAAAGTAAAAATATGAGTAATCAAGTTTTTTATGGCATATTTTGTTACAAAAACAGGTGGCTGGGCGTTAGTTTTCGCAGTAGAAGATATTGCCACGGGTAAAGAGTACGCATTAAAGGTAGTTAATATTTATTTATAAAAAATAACTGTAAAACGTTGACACATAATGTAAAATACTTTTAATAATAAAAAAATATTGTAACTTATAGAGACTGATAGCAGTAGATGAAGAAGCAAATAAAAATATTATAAAAGAAATAGAAACATTGAAAAAATTATCTGGGCATCCTAATGTAATTCAATATCTATGTGCACAACGAATTGAGCGAGAAGAAAGACGAGGATGTGAATACTTAGTAGTAATGGAATTATGCCCTGGTGGTACTTTAGCTGATGTACTTCGTGGTACATCAACTAATTCTTTAACTCTACCTCAAGTATGCCGTGTAGCTTATCAAATAACTAAAGCAGTTCATCATATGCACACTCAACAGCCTCAACCAATAATACATTTTGACATAAAGTTAGAAAATTTTTTGTTTGCAAGTGATGGTCTCATTAAGTTATGTGATTTTGGCAGTTGTTCGACTCAACAAATATTACCAGATCCATCATGGAATGCTCAAAAACGTTCCATGTTAGAAGATCAATTGGCAAGATTCACAACACCTATGTATCGTGCTCCAGAAATGATGGATACTTGGAATAATGAACCTATTGGTCCACCAGTCGACTGTTGGGCATTAGGATGTATTCTATACACTTTAGTTACTCTTCGTCATCCTTTCCCCGAAGGTATTTACAAACTATTAATTTTTCAATATTTTATTTTATTAAGTTTATATAATATATTCGATATATAATTTTATTATTATTTTTAGGTAATAAATTAGCAATCATTAATGCAAAATACTCACTACCAACTCCAAATCCTCGTTATGAATGTATTTATGGCTTAGTAAAAGGTTGCTTAGAACCGTCTCCTATAAAACGTATGACAACGTCAATTTTATTAGAAAGATTAGCAGCTATTGGTGAATCAAACAATTTTGATCCAAGAAAACCTGCTAATTTAGAAATAAAAGCTCCACCAGCACTACCGCCAAGGATATCTCCACCTACACAACCGTCAGCTGTAACACCAGCAGCACCAGCAGCAGCAGCAGCAGCAGCTTCCTCACGATCTACCCCGCCAGCTTCATCAGTACCTCAACAAATGCCTGCATTACATCGGCCTGTTCCAGCGCATCAGCCACCTTCTAAAGTTCAAGGAATTCCAAGTTCCAGTCTTTTTAGTTCCTTAAAAGGTGGTGCAGGCAGTATTTTTCGTAATATCAAAGATACATCTAGTAAAGTAATGCAATCAGTGCAACAGAGTATGGCTAGAACTGAATTGGATGCTAGTTACTTAACATCACGTATACTAATAATGCCATATCCAGCTGATGGTATAGAATCTACGTATCGGGCTAATCATATAGAAGATGTACGAGCATTCCTGCAAACCAGACATCCTCCACCAGCAAAAATTCAACTGTACAATCTTTCTCGGGGTCGGCCAAATGTGACACGGCTTCCAGGAAAACACATTGACTGCACATTTGCTTATTCTTCCCCAGATTCTAATGCTCCACTTTTATCTGCTCTCTATCAAATTTGTCAAGATATTTATAGATATCTTGATGCTGACTTTAATCATATAGTGGTGCTATACTGTGTAGTAAGTATCATTTTTTACTCTTACTCACAAATCAGCAAAATTTAACGATTAAATTTTTTGAATAATGTTTAATAATAATTTATTTTAGGATGGTTGTAGAGCAAGTGCAACAGTCGCATGTGCTTTACTACTTTATGCCGGTGTCTTATCCAAGCCAGAGGAAACAATTGCACTTTTTACAACTCGAAGATGTCAACCACCTCAATTACAAGCATCAGAAATGCGATCCATAAATTATATGAGCATTTTACATTCTGGTGTTTATCCACATGCAAAACCTTTAACATTGCGATCTCTAATATTACAACCTGTACCGTTATTTACTAGAGCTAAAGATGGATGTAGACCTTACATTGAAATTTATAGCAATGGTGCTTTTGTATTTTCAACAAAGAAACCCGAATATGAAGAAATGAAATTATTTGATATGATGGAGGGAAAGGCTTGTATAATAATCGGTGACGCTACTGTTCGTGGTGATGTTACTATTGTTATCTTTCATGCTAGACAACAGCTTGGCAGAGTAATTGGAATTAAAATAGCTTCACTACATTTCCATACAGGTTTTATTCCACCAAATGAAAGTGCATTAAATTTCGATAAAAAAGATTTAGATGATACTCCAGAAGTTGGAGGACAATTTCGAATTATGCTTAATGTTATGGTTGGTGAAGAAAATTTAAAACCATCTAGAATACCAGCACCATGGGAAGTAGAAGTATCTCACGATGAAGACCTTAGGCCTGATCCGTTATTTGGTTCAACATTAGAAATGGAAGAAACACTTGAAAATTTTAGAACTCCAGGCAAAATTAAAATACCACCAAGACGACCTTCTCCACCAATAATAAAACGTGAAACATCAAAAGAAAATACTTCAGAACAAATACCGTTGCATCAATCAGAAGAAGAAGAAGAAGAAGAAGAAGAAGAAGAAGAAGAAGACGAATATAATGACAATGATAGTAATAAACAAGAAAAAGAAAAATACGAAAAGCTTCAAACAGAAGAAAGTGAAGTTATTAATTCACAACACGATAATATTTTAACAGAAGCTGTTCTTTTAGATTTTGGAGGACCATCATCAGGTGAACCTCCCTCAAATATTTCTTCCGTAGAGCCTACTCCAAAATTAGATATATTTTCAGATGCTTCAAAAGTTCAGAATGATTTGTTTGGTAATTTTTCAACATTCAATAATTCAGTGACAACTGAAAATACACGAGGAGTTAATAAGTCAGTTTCAAATAATATATTCACTAAGAGTGGTAGTAGTAATTCATCGAAAGATCAAACAGCTCAAAAAGGAACAGGTGATTTTTTGTTTGATCCTTTCGGTGCAAGTAGTTCAAATGATCTCTTGAGTAATTGGGCAAATACTGGAAAAACCTCTGGCCTAAAAACTCCAAATGAAGATAATTTTCCACGTAATTCAAGTGTACCAAATTTTGGAGCACAAAATAAAGATCCATTTGCAAATTTAGCTGGATCTTTGGGTGCGGGTCTCAACGCTAGTTGGAATGGTACACCCCGAGATTCAAATACTCCACAATCGGCAAGCCCAGCAACTGCTGGTACGCCAATTCATTCTAGTCCGCGTATGCCCAATAAAGCTAGTGCACCTGCTGAGAGTAATAATATAGATTCGTCAATTTTTAATAATAAACCAGCTAATAAGAATACTGATGTATTTGAAGATCTCCTCGGTAGTCAAGGATATAATTTCTTTAGTTCACGAAAAGCTGATAAAGACAGCCCAAAGACTATTAATGAAATGAGAAAAGTTGAAGCTGCTAAAACAATGGATCCAGACGTATTGAAAGTATCTGAGTGGACTGAGGGTAAAAAGGGAAATATTCGAGGACTTTTATGTTCACTGCATACTGTTTTGTGGCCAGAAGCTGATAGATGGCAACGATATGAAATGCATCAGCTTGTTTCACCTGCAGATGTAAAAAAAGCTTATCGAAAAGCATGTTTGGCAGTTCATCCAGACAAGGTAAATTGAAAAAATATATATATATATATATATTTTTTTTTAGTGTAAATTCAATTATACTAATCGTATTTTTTATTATTATTTCAGCAATCTGGAACTGCCAATGAAAATATTGCAAAGCTCATATTTATGGAATTAAATAATGCTTGGAGTGTATTTGAAAATGATGCATCACAACAAAATTTATTTAGTTAATTAGATTAAAAGAAAAATGATTATAATTTAAAGAAAAAAGGTGTTTAAATATTTTTGATCTATACAAATACATAGATATATATATATATATATTTTTTGTTGTTCGTCTTTCGAGTAAAAACTCATTTTGCCAATTTTGCGCACTTGTTGTATTGCTATTCTCAATGCATAAGATAAAATTTATTACATTCCAACAATTATAACGATATTATTATTATTATTATTAGCTGTAAATGCGGTATCTATCTGATTGCATTACAGATTTTACAAATTATTTAATCGATATTTTAATTAATATCGAACTATATAAAAATGTATGTATTTTAGTTTTGATTTTAAAAAATGTTAAATTAATCTTAAAATCTTAAACGAAAATAATCACTATATGTCAATACATGTATATAATGAAATGTAAATTTAATAGATTCCCGAATATATGAAAATATTTTCTGGATGAGGATAAAAATTTCAATTTATTATTTAGTCCTATCCATTTAATTTGTATTTTTATTAATTTAGTTTTTCAAAAATAGAAAAAAAAAACTTTATTTATATTGATTAAGAAAAAAATTCATCAGTGAGGTCATATCAAGGGTAAAAGAATAAAAGTGTTCCAAACTCTCCAACAAAATTAGTCAGATTGTACTTTTTATTTACAGATAAAACAATTCATAATAATTGAATTTTATAATTTAGGATAAATGAAATTGAACTTTATTGAAATAAAGAAAAAAAAATATAGTAATTTGCTGTCCCTATAGGCTACTAGATCAAGTATTTCTATATGACGTTGGAAACCTCAATCACGCACGCGTATGTCCTAATCTGAGGGTTGGCCTGTTCAGATATTATATATATCTATGCCGCGGTATACAACAGTCAAGGGTTGATTTGTAAGGGAGGGGCTGCCCGAAAATGGCTGACACGCACGATACAGAACGTCCAAAAGAGGACGAGTGACAGTAACAATTTTTTTGTCTTCCATCGCATTGACCAATTGACATTGTTTTACTTTCGATAATTATTATGCTGGTATCAAAGAGTTATTTGCGTGGAATTTTTAAACCACCCTCAGTCACTACAGTTCCAATCAACTGTGTTAAGAGGTAATTTTCACTTTTGTTATCCTATCTTTATTATTGCTTTGATCAAATTTAAGTGTACTGTGATTTTTATTTTTTTCAATGAATTTTTTTCGTTTTTTTATCTAATTTATTTTTAGACATATTTTTTTTTTTTTTTTGTATTTCTATACATAAGAGGTCAAGAATTTTTTTTTTATCACACGACAATGTCGTACTATATGTCATGAAAACACCCGAGAGAGTTTTAAGTCAGTTGTTAACTCATTAATTAATCGTGAATTTGAACACGTTTTATTTGTCACACGGTTTATTAATTAGTTAAATATTATTATATATTCTTCAGATTAAAAGTAAACCAAAATGATGTAGTACAAAAAAAGTAAGCAAAGTAACAAGTTAAGGAGACGGAGAAAATGCGTGGTATCTCACTGATGAGGCTGGTGTTGATTTTATTATTATGGATAGTAAGTCCAGACTGTTTAGCGAATACTAACAAAACGGAAAGAGCTACTAAAACTCGATCAAGATTATCTTGGCGCTTAGTGATATGTCTGTCGCATTCTCAGTCTCCAACGAGAACGGACGTCCAACAAGCATGGGAACAAGCAAGACTGGAGTCTATTCACAACGATTTTGAATTGTCATACATCGAAGGGCGTATGACATCATTATCAGACTCACAGTCAAATCCATTGGCTCTTATCAATAAATTTTGTACGGCTATTGAAGATGGAAGAATTATATTAAATCTTGTTATTGGTGGAGGAGCCGCTGCAAGATTTCTTATAACAGCTGGTGCTTCCCTTAATATTCCATCACTTTGGTTACCACTAACACACAGAGATTTTCTCAGACAGGTGAATAATATATATATATATATATATATATATATGTATATGTAAAATTAATTATTCAAATAATATAATAAAAAAAAAAATGTTTACTTGAATTTACAACATTTACAGGGTAAACTTGGACGTTTTGAAACTCGACTTGGTTCTGGATCTGAACAAATGGGTGCGGCTGCTATTGCATTGATGGATAAAGCTCACTGGCATGCATTTACACTTTTTATTGATACAACACTATTACCAATCCATCATTTTGTACCTAAAAATCATGATAAATTACTACCGAGAAAAACAATTTATCTACCGACTAGTGAAAAGAGTCTCAAATTAATACTGAGAAAAGTTTCTGATGAAGGTGGAAGTGGCAGCGTAATTGTATTAGCTTGTGATTTAAATGAAGCTAAAAAAATTTTCATTATTGCCAACAAATATCAAATGCTCAATGGTCGATTTATCTGGTTATGGCTGGATTTAAAATCAGAATTAAGACCTAATGAACCGAGTTTAATTAATTCTAATATTATTTATAGTTCTTTAACGTCATCATCAGTTAAAATAGAAAATAGTCCACCAGTTAATATGAGAACGACAAGACATACGAGTGGTTATTTTTTAAATGATAAAACCCATTTACCTTCATTGTCTAATTTAGCAAATGACATTCATAATCTTCAGGAATATCAGTGGTGGGGTGAAAAGCCAATAAAAAAACGAGAAGATAAAACATTTACGTTTGACGATGATGAAGAGGTGCGTATGAGTGATAAAAATCTTAATTCAAAAACTTTTATGCCCGTCGGTATGCTCGCTCTCAGGCCATCGAGCATGAGGATAGCCGGTGGTGATGCTTTACTATCACGAATGTTAAGAGAAACGTCTCAAGCACTGGATAATACTTTTTTGGAGTATAAATCGTCATTAAATCGTTTAAGGGACACCCAGATAAAAGAGTACTTTTTTTCCACATGTTTTTTTACATCAGATAATACATCAATTTCCGAGATAAAAGAAAATATTTCTAAAAGTTTGACTAATAAATTGAGAGAATCAATGCGTCAGATATCTCATGACAAAGCAGAATTTCAATTATTAAATTTACAAGCTGTACAATTTCCGGGTAATAAAACTCAATTAAGGTAAATTATATTTATAAAATATTAATATTTATTATTTATTTATTTAGACTTAAATTATATTTTTTTAAACTACTATTTAATAGATGGACTAAAGTTGGTTCAGTGAGAGGAGGTAAAGACGTTAGAATAGATACAATAACTTGGCCAGGAGGTGGAATAGTACCTGCTTACATGAAACAGAATGGAGAAAAAGTTGGAATGCCGTGGTATCAAATTGTAACAGCAATTGCCCCACCATTTATTATGGTAACAAATTTGCAACAGAAATTGTGCTTAAGAGGATTACCTTGTCGTAAAGGAGATACAATTAAATGTTGTTATGGTTTTACCATAGACTTATTGTCATTGATTGCCAGAGAATTAAATTTTCGTTTTGATTTATATATTGCACCAGATGGCCTGTTTGGCAGAAAAAATGGACTTAATGGCACCTGGAATGGTGTAATTGGAGAATTATTACATGGTCGAGCTCAATTGGCTTTTGCGCCAATAAGTGTGTCAGCAAGACGTGCAGAAGTTATTGACTTTACAATACCTTATTATTTTAGTGGTGTTAGCTTTTTAGCTGCTCCAAAAACTAATTCCCATATTTCACTATTGGCATTTCTATTACCTTTTAGCACCAATTTATGGATTGCAATATTTACATCACTCAATGTTACAGCAGTTGTAGTTGCACTTTTTGAATGGCACAGTCCATTTGGATTGAATCCATGGGGTCGACAGCGTAATAAAAATTTTTCAATGGCCTCAGCACTTTGGGTTATGTGGGGATTACTTTGTGGACACCTTGTAGCCTTTAAAGCACCCAAGTCATGGCCTAACAAAGTTCTTATCAATGTATGGGGTGGATTTTCTGTAATCTTCGTAGCCTCTTACACCGCTAACATAGCTGCTCTTATAGCCGGTCTTTTTTTCCATTCATCAGTCAGTAACTATCACGATCGTAGTGTAAGTATTATTATTATTTTCAACTTCTTTATTTTATGACATAAAATAAAGAAAAACTTTAAAAATATTCATAAAATTATTTAAATTTTAATGAAACTATTAGAGAAATAATAAAAATTTATAATTACTATTCTGATGAGGTTTTTTATGCTGCATCACATAATCTGAATATTAAAATTTTTTTTTTAACAGCTATTATTACAAAAGGTTGGCGCACCACGAGCGTCCGTTGCAGAATATTATGTCCAAAAAGCCAGCCCTGGGTTATGGACTCATATGTCTCGTTTTTCTCTCTCGGATGTTGCTGAAGGCGTTGAAAGATTACTTAATGGCAGCTTAGATATACTAATAGCGGATACACCAATATTGGATTACTATCGAGCGACCGATGATGGCTGTAGACTGAGTAAGATCGGTGAAACAATTAGTGAGGATACATACGCTGTTGCTTTGACCAAGGGTCATCCTCTTCAAGAAAGTATTTCGAAGGTCATTGCAAACTACACAGCTAACGGCATGTTAGATATTTTACAAGAAAAATGGTAAGAATAATTATTTTTGTCAGATATATATCTTAAAATATCTATTTAATTATTTATTTATTTAAGGTATGGAGGCCTACCATGTATTCCCGGACAAGAAGGAAGAGACGCAGTTTTTGGTTCAGGTTCTGGAGGCCACCCCCGACCTCTTGGTGTTAGATCCGTAGCGGGAGTATTCTGTTTATTGGGCTTGGGTATTGCCGTGGGAGGAATCATACTTGTGGGAGAATATTTGTTTTTTAAATACACCCTGCCAAGTTTACGACATAGACCTAAAACTTCTATTTGGCGAAGCCGCAATGTTATGTTTTTTTCACAGAAACTTTATAGGTTCATAAATTGTGTGGAGCTGGTATCACCTCGTCATGCAGCTAGAGAGTTGGTTCATACCGTAAAACAAGGTCACATAACATCGCTATTTCAAAAAAGTGTTAAAAGGGTATGTATTAATGTATCTACAGAACTAGCCGTGATATTATTTGACCTACAAGGATTCCTTGTTGCAGAAGGAACATGAGCGACGTCGACGTAAAAGCAGAGGCCAATTCTTTGAGATGATTCAAGAAATTCGTCGGTAAGTTTTATCATATTTTAAAATTCTAATTTACATTAAACTCGTTAAATTGTCAACGGACTTTTTAATAACTATTAAGTACCTCTAGAGTACAACAAGAAGTAAAGGATGATGCTAATGCAAAGGAACTGGAAGCTACTCGAGCAGCCAAAAAAGAAGAAAAAAATACAAAAGAAAAAGAACGTAATCGAAGTAAAAGTCCACTGATGCCTTTAAGCCCAAAAAGACCCGAAAAAAGTAGAAGCTCAATAAATTTGTCCAGCTCTCGACTTGGTTTGTCGCCAGTTAATTTCGATACACCGATGAAACCCCGTGAATTTACATTAAGCAGTACAAATCTTAGGGTACGCAGTCCACTTGAAACAGTAGGAAGAAGATTGAGTCACGGAGATGACGGATCACCACCACCTCGCCTCAGTACACCTAGTTTTGGTGGAAGTGCAAATTTAAGGCCAGCACCTATTAAATCAGATTCCATTAGTGGGGGAGTACCTACCCCAAAGTACTCACATAGTCCCGCAAAACGAGGTCAATCTTTTCCAGCTTTTGCAACTCTCAAGCGACCACCTCCACCACCAACAACAGCATATCCATCTAGTCATCATGTGATATCAAAAAGTCCTCTTTTATCACCAAACAATGAGCAATCTGCTGTAATCGGCCGCAAACTGTCTAGAGAATGGGGATCAGGAACAATTGATCTAAGTCGATCCTCGGAAGCAATCGGGTCGTTATCTACATATAACCTTAGTCAAGAGAATACATTCAATATTGAGAGGCCAACACGTAAAAAAAGTCAAGAAGATCTCTTGGCATTAAGTAAAAAGCCTGTGAGACGTGCACGTAGTCATGAAAATCGTGATACAAGTGGTAAATCAATCAATAATTCACCATCACCAAGACTAATGGCTCAACCCTCAGTAGGGGGTAGATCTGTCAGTGAACGTACGAAGAAACAACTCGAGTCAGAGCTTAAAGCTATTTTGACTGCTAGAGCACATCATCGGGATCTACATCCTCCTTGATAGGTAAACAAAATTTTACACTGGCGTCAGTTAAAAGCGACAAGATCTTTATATCGCTGCCTCTGAGGGGCTTTCATTGATTTAAGCAATATGAGATTTATAGGTCAATTTATAAACGATCTGGCAGTTAAAAAAAAAAATAATAAAATACTATATTTATATGTATATGTGTATGTATATATAGATACATACATATACATATATAAATTGTTCTTATACCAACATACTGCAGATGCGTTTGATGAGATATATAACTTTTACAATGATATAGGTAGCCTTATTTAAAGAGTCGAAAGAATCTTCAAGGAAACTTATGATAAGTCAAAAGGCTTTCTGATTCGTTAATATGTTGTTATATAATTATTAATATAGAATGTATTATTAATTAATTAATTAATTAATTAATTAATTAATGAGAAAAGAAGAAAAGCTATAAACGTTTTTTGTAGAATGTGTCTTAAAGAAAAAAAAAAAAAAAAAAAAAAAAAAAAAAAAAAAAAAAAAAANAAAAAAAAAAAGATTACGTAGAACGTTTTCCTGTTATTGGCAATTTTAACTCTACAACAACTGTTTGCCTACTCAAGTCTCATGTAATAATCAAATAATTCATAACGTAGTTTTAAAAATTATATTTATAAAATGTGCCAAATAGTTTTATTCTATTTTATAACATACATCTATCATTAATTATCATGAGTATTAAAATATATAAATAGATTAAGTTTTTAAAGTCGTGATATTTTAATTGATACATTATCATGGTCAATATTTAAATATTAAATATAAATTTTATGAAAATTCTGAGGTCCATTAGTTCTTTCGAATTGGACCGCACACTGCCATCAGTTTTAAAGTAATTTCAACTAATATTATCAAAGAGACTTGATATAGTTGGCTGAACAGCGTAGAAAGACCACTAAAAAATACGTGTATTCTTCAATTCACCCGCTATTGAGGAAAAATATATATTACTATTAGGAGCATTTATAAAAGTACATTTTTTCTTACAGATTGAGAGGATTGAAAAATAAATTATAATCTTTCAATATAAAATAACTGTTAAAACACGCACCTGATGATATAAAAAAATTTTAATTTAAAAAGGAACAAAAAAAAAAAAATAAGTAAAATTTTAAAAATAGATAAATGGTATTGTATTATCAATAAGTGTTAAAAAAAATTTGGAAATTCAGTTCTATCCAATCAATCTGATTGAATCATATTGTTGTGCTGAAATGGGAATTTTAATTGGAATTAATTATTGGATTTGAATGATAAATAAATTTATTTAAATAGATTGAATTTTCTTGACTCCCTCTATTCTATCTTGAATAGTTAAATAATTTTGGTAGTAGTGACTAATATATTATTTAGTTAAAATTCCAAGTGTATTTACCTTTTTAAATATTAGAATATGTATGCCTGGGACTAAATAGTATAATCTAAATATTCATTTGGAATAACTCATATGAGCGAGGCCTTAGTAGTAGTCGAATATATATCCGCCCGATTTTCACTAGATAATTATTGTTATTCGATTCTTTATCTATACAATCACTATAAAATGTTATATATTGCTTTATTTCATAGTTTATCAATTATTAAATAATAATAATAATATTAATATTAATATCTAATCTTAAAAGCTCGAACAAGAACTTAGATTCGTGCACATACTTAGCTTTTAATATATTCAATCAGTTTTAATTGATTGATGTATAATATAAAATCCAAAATTTTAATTGTTATATTTTTAAAAATAATAGTTTAAAGATAATTCAATAAGAATTCGTGGTGATTATTAATACGTTAATATATATTTTTATTTATCCCTTAAAAGTTAATATTGATAACAGTATTCGATTATTTCTATTTAAATTTTCATAAATGTCTATAAACTCGTATAAAATCAACAATAAAAAATTTTAATATTTTTAATTATTATATTGATTATTAGTGCCAAACTTTAAAATAAAAAAATCTTATTTTGAAACAAGATTATCTACTTAAAATCTCTTAGAAATAGTTTAAATAATTGATATTAATTAACTTTAATATAGTAATGTGATACGAATAAATTCAACTTTTGCATTTGTTGTATTGTAAAATTATTGATTTTACATACTTTAATAAATTAAAAACTTCCATGATTGCCGTATTAAAAATTAAAAAAACTTGCCACTGAGCTAAAATTTTTTTTAACTTTATCTTATATTATTTTTAAATAATTAAAAAAATCTAAATTTAATAGTTTTATATTATTTGTTTCTTATTGATTTTATTTGTTAAATTTTTTCAAATTTGACGTTCATAACGCGCACACTACGTATAGTAGTAATGTAATATTGCTACATTAGTGCAAAAATAATTAACATTCAATTTAATTTTTTTTTATTTTAGAGTTAACTATATAAATAATTTTATCTCAAAATCCGATAAACGCCGACAAGACAATTTGGTTTATCGTATAGATCTACGCAGATCAAAAGTATCTTCTTTGAATAGTTATATGTGTGTAGAGCAAACTAAAAGAAAACGAAAATGCGGATATTTATAAAGGCGATCGAAATACAATATATAATGGGCCGAGCCTAAAAAATCAAAGATAGAGTTAACTATCCATCTATAATAATATAAATAATAATAATAATAATAGTTCTATGAATTCCTCAAACTGGAGGTGGTCAATCTGTGATTCGATCAGGTGGCTGTTTCGTTTTTCCTGATGGTTAGGAAAAATAATTAACAAAATAACTTTCAAATTGAAATCTGTCCTCTTAAATAATTAAATCGATATTTTGTCTTTCGTGATAAATATTTTAACCTTGTACATATAATAACGCGACGAAAAAAAAATAATAATTAAATGAATAAATAAAAAATAATTATATTTACTGATTGAGTCTTGACATAATATCACCACGACTCTAAATCAAAGATCAATTGTCTTAGCAATCTCTCTTTGTGCGCCAACAAGAGAATAAGTTAAGCCTGTATATAAAATACAAATACGAAAACAAGATAAGGGCTTTTGATAATATTGTTATCGTCTGTGAAAACTATTTTAATCCACATTCTTACAAAAATGTCCCTATTCGTGAAAACATAAGTTTCAATTAATAGTAAAATCATGGGATTAAATTATTCCCTTTTTAAACAAAAAATAATAAAAGAAAAAAATTTATTTTAATGATTAAATTGATTCTTTTCAAGTATAAAAAAGAAACGGCCTATTGAATTGCTTGAATACATGGAAAATGATTTTTTATTTCTGTTGCCAAAAAAAAAAAAATTATTTATATCCTTATACATTCAAAATTTTGTCGTCCTAGAAATTACTAGTCAAATTTCTTTTTATCTAACTTATTATAATCATCTTTAACATCAGTATTATTTCTGTCAAAATAAATTTAGGTAATTATTTAATTTCACGGTCATCTGGTTTTTTTTTTGTTGAAAAATCAAAAAATCAAAATTTTTAAATATTTTTATTTTATAAGAGGATTTACAATAATAATTATTGAAATAATAAAAAATACATTTTTCAACTACTTTTAAAGCTTTTGATATTAACAAAAAATTTATGTCAACCAAAAATCGTTTGTAAAAAGTGTCAACGTAATTTTAACGATTTTTTTCCATATTCTACGTGTACAAATAAACAATTTAAATGAAGAAATTTTTAAAAAATTTCGGTTTTTAAGTCATTTTTTTTTTTAATCGAAAAATTGAATTTCAATTTTTTTCATGTTCTATTTTCGATGAACTTGAAAAAAATATGTGATTCTTAAAAAAAAGTTCTGAACATCATTTTTAAAATTTAGAGTGGTGTTGACCGTGAAATCACAAAATTACCCAAATTGATTGAAAAAGTTGAAGTTTTCAAAATAAATGAGGTAAAAAAAATGTAAAAAATTTTAAAAAGTATTCTTGTAAATGGCAATAAACTCTAAACACTGCCCTATTATATTATGTTATCATTAATCATCATTCAAACAAACTTACTAATTAGTTAAATTTGAGGATTAATTTAATTATTAATTAAGAAAAATAAATAATTAACAAAAACAGATAATAAATCGCATGATAAATTGAACCAAAAAATAAAAAATAAAGAAATTTTATATTTGTAAGTTAATGTTAGATGACAAAAAATATGTAACTGTAAAAATTTGTTTTTTAGTACATTAAAAATTTTTAATCAAAACGATATTATTAACAATTTTAATTTCATGCGCTCAATAAAATTGGCGCTCTTACTGAGAATTAAAATAAAATAAATTATAATAAGAATAATTTTAATAATAACGATAAAAATACTATTAATAATATAAATAATATTGATAAAGTATTTTATTTAAATTAAAATTTTTTTAACACAAAATGAGCTTCAGTTCATTGATATTTGATTGTATATATATTTTATTTAAAATAAAATAACACTTAATTACTATTATAATTGAAACTCGGACGGTGGATCAGATGGAAAAATAAGCAATTAAATACAAATAATATAAGAATTGAATTAATATGAGCAAAGTATAAATTTAGAGTAATAATTAAACCACCGCAAAATCAAGTAAACTTGTTGGCGTACGTAATCAAATTAGGTTCCGTGCAACCTACCTCGTCTCTATTGTTACGCCTACTGTACTCATACTGTTATTGTTGATCCAGATTCATTAATAAGAAATAATAAAATATATTATCCTTTCAAGACTCCTTTTTTTTTCTTCAAATTAAGTAACAACCCAATTATAAAAAAAAAAAGTTTGATTTATGAAATTCTAAATATTAATAATTATTAATGTAGATCACTTTTAATAAAATAAAATAAAAAATAATTAGTGTAAAATTAATTTATCGTTTAATTTTTTATTTTTAAAAGTCAAATTTCAGTCAGAAATAAATATGAGATGATTCAATTCATTATGAGTTAATTAAAACATGACACAGGTCCAAAAGTTTACACATACTGAAAAGCTGGAAAGATTAAAATCATCATTATATCTCCTAAATATAACAAAAATAAATAAATTTTTCAGAAGATATTCAAATCATGATTACTCAAAGTAAGAAAAATCGATTGATTAATTTAAATAATAATTTTTTTACTTCTTGATAAAAAAAAATTGTCAATTTTTTCTTTCAGTCAGATTAAAAAAAAAAAAAAAATATATTTTTGGAAAATCTGTTCTAATTATTTTCGGAGTAGTGTTTTAGATTGTCATTTCTCACATACGATAAATTCTTCTACGTGAAAAATTCGTTGTCTGAAAATAACTTAGATAATTGAATTAAAAACAAATAACTTGAAAAAAAAAAAAAAAAAAAAAAAAAAATTTTTTAAATATTTGATACTCTAAAATACCATTTCAATAATTAATTGAGAATATTTTTTTTTCTAATTCATTTTTTTTTCTAATTCAAAACATTTTTTTTTAATGTTCTATTTTTGATGAGCTTTAACAAGAAGAAATGAATGTTTAAAAACAATTAAACCTTATTAATTTTATGTTAAAAAATTGTGTGTGATCCTCACTTCTAAACAAGTACCAATATTTATTTATTAAATCGGAAATACGAATAAGTCACCCACTGATTTCATAAATCTTATGTTATGGAACATGAAGAAATATTTAACGTATCACCGAAAATATTATCAGTTAATTTTTTAGTTTAGTCATTACTTAGTTGTTAATTGAATGTCCTAAAAAATACGTAAAAATATTGTACACACATAATATAAAAAAAAGTGTCATGTAAGCATGAATTGCTAGAAAAAGAGCTATCATTTATAATTAATATATCCGTGATAATTGATAATAACTCTACAATTTTTATCTTTCCAACGTACGTAATTAACACTAACTATTGAAAAAATATTCATAATTAAACAAACACTCAAAATTATTTTTATTTTTCAATCAATAATATGATGTGACATTTTTAATGAGACATTTAAATTTTAGCGTGAATTTCAGTTACGTTACGTAATTACTACGAAACAGTCATCAAATTGTGTTTATACATTGTTGCTTCCATAAGCATTAAGATTAAAATTTTGTTATTAATAATAAAAAAAAATGTTTTTTAATTTTTATCTCCGCTTTGTAAACAAAATTATTGGTTCGACAAATTGCTTTATTTAAGTGAAAGATTACAATCTAATCAAAATAATAGTACAAAAAGTGAAAAAATACATATTTGTTTTTTATGACAAAATGATCCATCAATCAATCGTAAAATACATATCTTTAACTTTTTTTTAAGTTTCTTCTAAAATGAGCTTTGTTAGGAATGTCAAATTAATTGCAATAATAAAAAAAATTTCGAATTTTAGCACCATAAATGATAATTGAAGTATTGTTTCATTGAGTGTTAATTTTTAATAAATTTTAGAGGTTACACATGACATATTAAATAAATCATATAAACTAATAATTTTAAATAATTCAGAAATTTTCAATAATGCATTAGTAATCTCTTAAATTTAGATAGTTGTATAGATTTATAATTTCAAGTTTTTCTTAAATTTTTTTTAATATACTATTCAAATAATATTTATTTATTACTCCAATTTCGTGATTAATTGTAATTATAAATTTTTAGAATGTGTATATACTGTTTTATTATAAAACTAATTACTGACAGTACTGATTGAAATTTAATTTGTGAATTTTATGCTAGCTCATAAAACTATTAAATACTTACATATATATTTCACGAAATATTTAGTCGAAATAATTATTGTGGTAAGTTTTAAATTTTATGTTATGTTATGTATAAATATTTACAAAATTCATAAAATTTTGAGTCTCATTTGAAGTGTTTTTTTAAACAATTTCTATTCACAGATTGAAACTAATGACAAAGTTAAAAATTAATTTTAGTATTGACTTAGTAAGAAAAGAAAATTTAGAGATTTTAATGAAAATATTGTTACAATAATACTTACAATTTTAATTAAAGTAAATTTTCATAAACATAAGTTGAAGAGGTTATGTTAAAATTAAAATTTTATATAAATGCATTTCTAAATTTGTAAAGATAAATACGTGCATAAATAAATTGATTTTTGTTATTTACAATATGATACTTTAATTATATGATGATAGATAAAGTAAAATGATTTTAGGCAGGGGTAAATTTAAACTACTTTGTGATTACCCGAAGTCTCATTGGATTTTGTGACATATATAAATTTCCCTATTCGAATTTATGTCATGATAAAAAATCACAAAAAAAAAAAAAAAAAAAATACTTACATTAAAAAAAAAAATCTATTTATTATTTTAATAATAATACCGTACTACAATAATTAATTTTTGTTTAAAATTTTAATATATTTCAATTTTGATTTTGGTAATTGTAGTATTGTAAACTCAAAAATTAATTTTAATTTTTGATTTTGATTAATAAAATTTATTTGTTATTAGTTTTAATGGATGAAAAAAAAGATAATACATCAGAAGGAGCAACTTATACAACTGACAATGGAAACCAAAGTAAGGAACGGATTTCATGTTTCAATTTTGATGGCGAAGGGGATTGGGAAAATATCTTGAAAAATGAAAAATATGGATCGTATGGTGACATGACATTTTGCATGGCTGATCATATTAAAGAAACAATGCAAATGACGTTTATGATGCGTAGTCATCACATGCTTACCGATGTATGTCTTGAAGTAGGAACTGAATTATTTTATGCTCATAAAATTATTTTAGCTGCAGCTAGTCCTTACTTTAAAGTAAGTATATCCTATAAGTTTTTATTCATTTAAAATAATAATTAAATTATTATTTTTATAATAGGCAATGTTTACGGGAGGATTAAGAGAGTCTGGAATGAGTAGAGTGAAACTGCAAGGTGTTTGTCCAACAGCTATGGCAAGATTAATGTTTTTTATGTATACCGGACGAATTAGAGTTACTGAATTGACAGTTTGTACGTTATTACCAGCAGCAACTATGTTTCAGGTATTTATTAAAATTTAAAATTAAACCTGCTAAATATAATTTGAGTTAATATTAATGTTACAACTTTCAGGTAAACAATGTCATAGAAGCATGTTGTATATTTTTAGAACGACAACTTGATCCAACAAATGCCATAGGTATTGCTAATTTTGCTGAACAGCATGGGTGCAAAAATTTACATAATAAAGCCAATCAATTCATTGTACAACACTTTAGTCAAATTTGTCATGAAGAGGAATTTCTCCAACTATCAGCTATCCAATTGATATCACTTGTGAGAAAAGATGAACTCAATGTACAAGAGGAAAGTCAGGTTTATAATGCTGTATTAAAATGGGTCATGTATAATGAGGAGACACGAGGTCCTAAAATGGCTCATATTTTACAAGCTGTACGCTGTCAATATCTGACTCCAAATTTCTTACGAGATCAAATGAAAAATTGTGAAATTGTAAAAAAAGCTCCCGCATGTCGGGAGTACCTTGCTGAAATTTTCAAAGATCTCACACTACATAAAAAACCTATTGTTAAGGAAAGAACTCCAAATACTAAAAGACTAATATTTATTGCTGGTGGTTTTCTCAGACACTCATTAGATACACTTGAAGCATTTAATGTAGATGATAAAATTTATACTGAACATGCTAAATTGATCGTACCAAGATCAGGATTGGGTGGAGCATTTTTAAAAGGAATGTTTTATGCAATTGGGGGAAGAAATAATTCACCCCAAACAAGGTTTGTATTTTATTAATTTTTTTTCTTCAAGTTATATTTCTTTTTATGAATTTTTTTTTTTTTTTTTTTTTTTTTTTTTTAAAGGTATGACAGTGATTGGGTAGATAAATATGATCCTATAGCTAATAAGTGGAGACCTTGTAAAGCTATGACAGTACCTAGAAATCGTGTTGGAGTTGCTGTGATGGATGGCTTATTATATGCCGTTGGTGGAAGTGCTGGGGCTGAGTTTCACAATAGTGTTGAATGTTATGATCCAGAGCAAGATTTTTGGAAAAATGTAAAACCTATGCATGTTAAAAGACTTGGTGTCGGAGTTGCTGTTGTTAATAGGTAACATAATTACTAAATATTTTGCAAAATTAAATTCAATATAATTGGTATTTATTTATTAATTTTTTTTGAATTATTTTAAAAGGTTACTATATGCAGTTGGTGGATTTGATGGAGTTCAACGTTTATCCTCTGTAGAATGTTATCACCCAGAAAATAATGAATGGACAATGGTATCGCCACTGAACAATGGTCGTTCAGGTGCGGGAGTTGCAAGCCTCGGACAGTATATTTATGTAGTTGGTGGATATAACGGAAAGCTTCAATTAAATTCAGTAGAACGTTATGACACAGAATCCGATAGATGGGAAGAAGTTAGTAGTATTTCGATAGCTCGTAGTGCACTGAGCGTTACAGTAATTGATAATAAGTTATATGCCATTGGTAATTTTTTATTTTTTTTTTTTTATGAATATTTTATTTTAAATTAAACTAAGATACAAATAAAATAACAATTATTTTTTTACATATTAAACAGGTGGCTATGATGGCAATGTATTTTTAAATATTGTAGAAATTTATGATCCCGCTTTAGATAGATGGGAAATAGGGATGCCGATGCCTTCTGCTAGATCAGGGCATGCCAGTGCTGTTTTTTATTTCCAATGCCCGCTTCACTCTATGCGGACGGATGGAAATAGATCAAAAAATGATGGGGAACCATCGTGACGTGCAAATTAAATTTTTAATTTTTTATATAGATATATATTTATTAATGTATAAATATAATTTTAAGTTTATAATAATAACATATTATTTCTATGATAATGAATTGATTTTTTTTTTTTTTATAAATATTAATATTTATAGTAAATTTTTAATAACTGACAGTTGTTTATTGAAAATTGAACTTTTATTATTTTGTAATGTTAAATAACAATAAGTCACTTCATAAGCAATGTTTTTTTAAATATAACCTGAAACAAAATGAGAAAATACAAGTGCTGCGGTCGTTCGGAGATTCAGTACAACCTATTTGTTATGAGTATAGACAAATAGTTTCGTTGATAAGCGTATTATTTTTAATTAAATTGTTGAACGATTATAGTGTCAAAGTAACGTCATTATCTTATTATCTAGGATTGAAAGTGCTTGACAAATGTATGAAAATTATTTTATATATTTCTGAATTATTTTAAGCTATTATATTTTATAAAATAATAAATAATAAAATTTTTATTTTTAGTTATATTCTTGTAAACGGACATTTTTGTTGTCAAATCATTGACTTAACCTCGAGATTAAATGGTGAAAATGAATCATAGTGATGAAGAAAAAATAAAACAGTATTTACATAAGGTATTTCAATACTTTTATTATTGATTATAATTCTTTGTGAATATTTATTAACAAATTTAATTATTCTCTATTTTTTAATTTAAAGTTTTATATTTTTTAACTAATTTTACACCTGTGGGTAATTTAATCTAGTTTATGTTCATTGTTGATTTTCAAAATCATAATAAAATTTTATGACATTAAATTTAGCTGTCACTTGACTATTTTTTAATTTTCTTTAACAAAAAAATTTGTTCTAAAAATTTTGTTTTAACAAATTTCATTTTTAATTTGTTAAAATTTCTACAAGTCCATTTTTTTAATAATTTATTTGTTAAAAAATATTAAAACAATTGTGAAGTGACAGCTAAATTTTATGTCATTAAAATTTTTGTTAAGAATTCTTTTAATTTACGTTTCAGTATCAAAATCCAGCGGTCACACGGAGAGAAGTGATAAATGTTTTAAAAGAATACAAAGGCTTACAGCCCGCAAGCGAACGTTTTGGTATAGTTATTGTTATGTTGTTACTATACAAAAATTCAACTAAACATTCAATTTTAACAATCTTAAATATATTTGTTGATAGTTTTCAATGATGGATCTTGCCAAGATTTATTTAATCTTCAAGGAACAATACCAGTAAATTACAAGGGTAAAAAAATAGTATATAGAGAAAATAATATAATATGTTATTTTAAAATTTGAATTTACTTAGGCAATGTTTACAACATTCCAATATGCATATGGTTGATGGATACTCATCCGAATAATGCACCAATGTGTTATGTGAGACCAACAGCGGAAATGACAATTAAAGTTAGCATGTATGTGGATCATAATGGAAAAATTTACCTACCTTATTTACACGACTGGGTACCTGTGAGTTTTATTCATTATAATAATTAATTTATACTCGAAAATGCTACAATAATAATTGTATTATATTTTAGCATTCCTCTGACTTATTAAGCTTGATACAAATTATGATTGTAACTTTCGGCGAAAACCCACCCGTTTTTGCTAAAAGATACCCCAATACTCAAACGTCAACACCTTATCCTTCACAAAGTACGTAAATATTTATAAATTTAATAATAGATACTAATTAATTCAAAAAACAAGAGTTAATTTTGGATTTTAACTTAAAAATATTAATAGTATAGAGTTTTCTAATAAACGTTAATGTTCATAGCTTTTATGCCAGTTCCGGGATCTACATCTAGTTCAACAAGTGGTTCGTTTGCACCATATCCAACTAATTCTCAATACGCTGGGGGCAATTCTGGATATACTCCATATCCACCACCAAGTGGATCAGGATTTGGTAATTATCCAGGATTTCCTCCGATGCCTGGAATGCCATCATCATCTTATCCAACTCCGGGATACCCGAGTTCATTTCCAACTCCATATCCACCTGCGACTCAACCTGTAATTTTTTTTTTATTTGATAATATTTACAAAAAAAAAAAAAAAAAAAAAAAAAATGAAAATTCTGTTATAAGATAGGGATAACTTGTTTGATTTTTTTAGTCACCACCAGTTGGAGGGGCAATGACTAGTGGTAACTCAGATACAATTACCGAAGAACACATAAGAGCATCATTGGTATCTGCTGTTGGTGATCAACTTCGTCGACGACTCTGCGAACAGTTCTCGCAACTCCAAGCTGAGCTTGAGACATTACGCCGTACACAACAAGAATTAATGAGTGGATCCTCACGACTTAAAGAGATATTCAATAAATTACAAAAAGAAAAACAGGAGCTTGATAAAAATATAAATATTCTTCAAGACAAAGAAAGTGAATTGGAAAAAGAAATTGAAAAACTATCAGACAATCAATCAATTGATGTTGACGAGGCAGTTACAACTATCGCACCTTTGTATAAACAGTAAGTTTAACAATGATATTAATTATTTAATTTAAATATTATAGTTACTTCAATGATAAGTATTTTTGTTTATAGAATGCTTAATGCTTTTGCGGAAGAAGCTGCAACGGAAGATGCAATCTATTATCTTGGTGAAGGTCTTCGTCAAGGTTCTATAGATTTAGATGTATTTCTAAAACATGTGCGACAACTATCTCGAAGACAATTCATGCTTCGAGCATTAATGTTACGCTGCCGACAGAAGGCTGGCTTAGCTGGTTGATATCCACAATTTTATAAACAAAAAAACAATGTCGCTTTAAATTTATAATTGATATCTTATTTTATTATCCAAAAATAAATATGTAGCTAAGAAAATTATATTGAAATAAAAAACTAAATTATAAATGTTATAATCAATGTACGCATCCAATAAATACAATAAGGGATGGAAAGTTATGAATTTTGTTACAATGATATTTATTTCAATATTTTAAAATTAAGAAAAGGATATTTTATTGCATATGATTTTTATACAGCAGTGATGGAATGTTAAAAAAGCGATATTCCAGAATAAAAACATTTGGTAATAAGTATTTAATGCTAAAAACAAAAAAAAATGTATGTTATGAATTGTTTTGTGGATTTTAACTTGTTATTTTAATAATATACTATTGATATTTACTTATACATAAATTCCGACCCACAACATCAAGAAAAGGACTCCAAAACCAGAAAATAATGCAGCAACAAGAGACACTAATAGTTCTTTATAAATATCTCTAGTGAATTTTGTACTGGTTACTTCATAAACGAAAAACCAAGCAGTGAAGAAAATTCCAATTCCAAGTAAAACAAGTGCTAACACTGGAAATATCGTTGGATTGATTGGTGAGACATACCTTGACATAGATTCAATTTCAATCTGAAATAAATAATTTTTTTAATTTAAATATATCAAGCAGCTTTTCTAAAATATATTTCCATTTAAAGACTTTAATACAATATTATTTATAATGTAATATTTTCAATGACAACTGTAAACAGTAAATGTAAACGAATAAATATTTTATCAAAATGTTATTTATAATTACTTATGAAAAATGTATCAAGCAAAATTGTAGGCTGATAAGAAATATTTGGAAAAAATCATCTAAATTTGCAAATGTAAATTTAGCATTAGGTTATAAAAGTTACTAAGAATAGTGTTATTTAATACCACAATTTTTATGTTATAATAATGCATAAATGTTTATACTTTTTGTTTCAAAATAATTCAACATTAACAATTAATTTACCATTTTTGAAGATTATATTTTGACGTGGCCGGTACATATATTTTTTCTCTAGTCGACAGGAAACATGTCATTGGATATAAAATATAAATGACTTCAAAACATTTTCAACACATCAGCGCCACTGCGATGGTTTCTGTCTACACTTCTTAATACTCTAATCAATTTAATGAGACCAATATTTCGGGTGCGTTTCCCTTCATAATACTATACCATTAATAAACGCGGTTAGAATGGTTAGATAGCATTGCGAACTGGATGTCTATTCGAGCCGCATCTAAATTTTGCTTGGTAATGTTGTTTTTATAATTTTATTGTATTTAATTTATCGAATTTAAACATTTATTTTACTTCATATATTATTCAGAAAATCATTTAATTTAAACTATTTTTAGAATTATAAATTTAGTCATTTGAAATCAACTGACAGGTTACATTTTTTTTTTAAATAAATAAATAAATTATTAGAAAACAACATTTCTAAAATTTGTACATGTAATTTTTTGAAATTTTTCACCAAAATTTTTTTTTATAAAAATTTACTAGTTGAAAAAATATTTTTAAAAGTATCAGATGTCATTTTTTTTTAATGTAATTAAATCTAAAATAATTTTTTATTTTTAAAATAATAATATAAAATCTAACAATAAATTTTTTTTTTTGATACAATGATTCTTTAAATTATATAAATATTTTTACCTACTCTATTGTACTTGACATTATAAAATTCAAGGTATCAATGTAACAATAGCTAAAATTTATAATTACTCAATTTCAGAGAATCATCAACCATGGAGACAGCCAAAGTATTGGAATGGGCTGATTACCTGGTTATCACATTAACAATAGCTATTAGTGTTGGAATCGGAATTTATTATCGGTTTGCCGGAGACAGACAAAAAACATCCGAGGTTTTTATATTAATTACATACCAAAAATTTTTATGAGTATGACTATCACTTTATGGTCTTCCAGTAATAGCCTTTAATAAATAAATTGATTTATTACAACTCATAAAAATATATCAAACAAAGCTAGCTCTCAATAAGTGACTTATAAAATTTCAGGAATATTTTTCAGCAAACAGATCAATGGGACCGATAGCAATTGGTATTTGCTTAATGGTATCGTTTATGTCTGCAATAACACTTCTAGGAATGTCATCTGAAAGTTACGATTATGGAACTCACTTTATTATTATTAATATCAATTACATTATATCTACACCAATTATTTGCTATGCATTTTTGCCGGTGTTTTATAAATTACAAGCGACAAGTACCTATGAGGTATAACATCTATAAATTGCTATTTAATTTATGGTTGATAAACAGAATAATTAGAATAAATTTTGAGATTGATAAATAAAACAACAAACTTATTCTGTTAAAGTACTTAGAAAAACGTTTTGGAATACACGCAAGATTATTGGCAAGCTTCGTTGTATGGCTCCAAATGTTATTGTACTCAGGTGTTGTACTCTACGCACCGGCATTGGCTTTTGAAACAACAACTGGCTTAACAAGAATGACAAGTATTCTATCAGTTGGATTAACTTGCGCTTTTTATTCAAGTATCGGAGGGATAAAGGCTGTATTAATAACAGATATTTTTCAAGCGGTTTTGATGTTTGCTTCGTTGATCGGTGTAATTGCCGTGGCTACTTATTCAGCTGGTGGCCTCGGTGCAATATTTGAGATTGCAAATCAAGGAGGTCGAATAGATTTGTTAAAGTAATGTCACCTTTTATTTATTTACTATTCATTTACTTTATTTTATAACTTAATTCAAATGTTTTCATGGTTTGCAGCTTCTCCATTGATCCTACCGAACGTCACACGTGGTGGACTCAAATAATAGGAGGGATGTGTACATTTTTATCACTTTACGCGGTAAACCAAGTTCAAGTTCAACGATTTTTAACAGTCAGGTAATTTTATATAATTCTTTAACTCATTTAACTACATGAATTTAAAAAAAAAACAAATTTATCAAAGAAATATTTGATCATACAATGTCATTGTGTCGCTGATAATTATCACTTATCAAAACAATTATTCATTTACTTTTGTTATCTAATAATTATTTTTATTTTTGACTAATTCTACAAGATAAAAATATTTCTTTTAGTTAAATTTAACTATCTCATTATTTTTAAACAATTATTTTATTATTATTAGGAGTTTAAAAAAAGCACAACTAGCAATGTGGTTTTGTTTACCTATTCTCATAATTCTTAATTTAGCAACGAGTTTATCTGGATTAGCTATTTATTCAAAGTATTTTAAATGCGATCCTAAGACTGTCAAAAAAATAGATAAATCAGATATGTTATTGCCATACTATGTTATGGACTCAATGTCTGCAATTCCGGGCTTACCTGGTTTAATTGTCGCCGGTAAGTTTTTTTTTATTTTATTATATAAATATATAAATATTTTATCTTTCTATCTGGCATAAAGCAATAAAATTTTTATTATTATATAGGTGTATTTAGCGCAGGATTAAGTACCATATCAGCAGCATTAAATTCTCTTGCCGCTGTTACTTTAGAAGATTATGTAAAACCGTTATACTCAAAATGTACAAAGAAACAATTATCACCGTCAACATCATTGTTATTGGGAAAATTTTTGGCATTCATAACTGGATTTTTATGTATAGCTCTTGCTGTAATTGCTCAACATTTCAAAAATATTCTTCAAGTGAGATTTACTAAGTAACATTTTAAAATAATTTATTTATTTAAAATAATTAAATTAACATAAATTGTATTAAATTTCAGACAAGTTTAACAATATTCGCCGCTGTTGGTGGGCCACTCTTGGGTTTGTTTACCCTTGGTATGTTATTTGAGTCAGCAAATCAACGCGGTGCTGTCCTTGGTTCAGCACTATCCCTTATGTTTTCACTGTGGATGTCATTCGGTAGTCCTCGTCCAGTTGCACAGGGATTACCTGTTTCCATTGATGGCTGCAGCAATGAAACGCTGTCTTTTCTTTACAAAAAACTTGAAATTGAACATATAACTCTACAAGAATATCTACATCCTCCTATTCCCGACAAATCTGAATTTTTGTATCTTTATCGAATTTCTTACATGTGGATAGGACCGATTGGTTTTTTTATAACTATTGTCATAGGCTTGGTCACCAGTAACTTGTCTCAATGCTTCGGATTTGAGAGTCCAAAAAATATTAACCCAGATCTCTTCTTCCCTTTCATAGCCAAGCGCATTCGTAAGAGGCTTCAGACTGATAATGGACTGACTGCACATAAATATGAATTTGAAAATAAAACGCGATGTAATACTGCTACCACGCACATGTAATTTAATTTTATCATTGACTTCCACAATAATATAAGTTTTTTACGTGTTCTGTTATAATTAAATTTATTAATTATTGTTTTTCATCAAAGTACAAAAGTACACAGCTATTTTTCTCTTAAATTATCTCGATAATTTAAACACCAGTTTTATCTAAAATCTGGATAGTATTATGAAAAATAATGTTGTTTTCCTTAGTGATAATCGTTTTGTTTTTTATTATAATTTCTTTAATTGAATTGGATTAGCCTTGAGGCAAATGTCTAGTACGCTAATATAGACATACTGGTGCTTTGTATGTTGTAATTAATGCCTAAAACTATTGGGACATCTTAATCTTGTATAATGACAATAATGGTCAGTTACGTTAACGATTTTTATTAATGTGCGTATGATACCTCGTGTAGTACTTAAATCACAGTTATAATTTAAACCAAAATTGCTCAACTTAGTATTCTTAGGTTAATCTATGTAGTATTTTAATAATATTGTTATATACTTATGATTGAAAAATTTAATAGTTTGTTGAAATCGTGAAAAATTTTATTACTCATTAAAATATATATTTTCATAAAAATTGTTATATTTTGTATGTGTCGATTTTTTTAAATTCCTACTAATGTAATAAATTTATATTGGACTGATAGAAAAATTAACTTGATTAAGAAATATAATTTTGAGCCTAGAACATTTTATTTGAACTAAAAAAAATTTTTCAAATCTTCAGAAATTTCGTATTTCTTCTTGTGATTCATTACTTTTATGAGTTATTTTAAATTTTAGGATCGTTTTAAACAATACAACATCTAACGAAGAAGAGATTTATTGGTTTTAGTGGTACATTTCCACGGTTTATGGTGATCACTATCTGCGGATTAGTTGTGCGTCTCCAGATTGTGATGAATAGAAATGCTGGCCCTAAAATAATTAGTTTCAATCAAGCCAAATTAGGCAATTAATTTCTAAGACGACAATCCGTCTCGGAATCTGAATGGATCCAGTGAAGTCCAGATCAAGCCAGTTTTTATTTCAATTCTTATACGCTAAGCTATAATATACTAAAGCTTCACTCAATCCCTTCTTTTTCCTTTTTTTTTTTTTTTTTTTTTTTTTTTTTTTTCAACTTCTGTTTTAATAACCACAATTTATCATGTTTTTATGATATTATCTGTTAATTCATTCATCAAATAAATATTTATTATTTTTATTGTCAACTCGTGTTGATCGTAATAATAATTAGTAATCAAAATGAAAAAAAAAACTTTTTTTTAAAGAGACAAAAGAAGATAAGTTTTATTCTCTTCATGATTAAAAATTTCTACCTCTAATTAATTTAAGTATTAATTATTTTAGTCTTATTAAAAACAAATTTATGATTTATGATAATATTTATAAGAAATAATGAGCAGTATTGAATTATTTAACATGCAAATAAATTCATACAAAGCTTATAGATCTGTGCCGAAATAAACCGGCATGGAACCAGTTTAAACTTGTAAATTTTACCCAGTTACATCTCACTTGTGTCTATAATAGCAAAAATCATATACTTCTTTTATTGGAGAGAAACATAATATATTAACGCATAAACATACCCCAATAACAAGTATATATAAATACAGCACCATCAACCATTTAAACTTCTCAGGCATAAAATCGCGTTGCGAACGCATGGATAGATTAATCGGCTTGAAGACACGTTGCGTGTCGCTAGAAATTTTTACCATCATATCATCAAAACTCTCTTCTATTATAATTCGTGAATAAATAATTAAATAAACTAATAACTTTCATTAGCCATAAAAATTCTATTAAACAGACTTATTATATTGACTAATATAACATC
Source organism: Cotesia vestalis (assembly GCA_000956155.1). NCBI lineage: Eukaryota > Metazoa > Arthropoda > Insecta > Hymenoptera > Braconidae > Cotesia > Cotesia vestalis. The sequence goes on along the minus strand of JZSA01004366.1, from coordinate 4,409 downwards.
GTTTCATCCCCATTTGATCGCGTTAGTGAGTTTCTTTAACACAGCCTATTCGATAAAAGAAAATGTAAACAAAACTATTTTCGTCTTGTTTACATTTTTATTATTTAACTTCCTACTACACCTGGCTGATGAAAAATTACATGTTTTATAAATAAAGTGTCGCGTTATTAATTATCACACGCAAAGTTGTATTTTTAATTCAACTGTTGAAAAAAAAAAAAAAATAATAAAATTATTTTCTGAAGATGATATTAGATTCTATGAAGACTATTTCTCATCTTCATTATTATCGTCATTACTTAAAATATAATTGTTAGAATTTTTAGATCGATAAACGTATAAATGAATAAATACACATATATGTAAGTGATGAAGAAGTAGATATGGATGATACACTCATTAATCTCACTTTTAAAAGATTCCATTTGCGATGACTTTAGTTGATGTTTAAAATGTCATACACGTCACCCTCATCTGACATCTCTGCTTAGATTCCCTTAAATTTCACAATATCGCTTCACACAATTACTTGTAAATGTAGTGAGGAAGAAGATATAGTTATGGATTTAATTTATTTAATGAAAAATGTTAAACTAAACAACATCCAGTTTAGTCATCGTTTATTATGATGGCGCAATCGTTAAATTTATTATTAAGCCGGCAGATCGATTTTTTGTGAAATTCTATGGAAATTATCGCCCTTGAGTATATGTTCTACTTATTTTTTTTTGTTATTGTTGTACATATGTATATATACAGACATATATATATATATAAATATACAAACGTATATTTCTACATTTCGAAGGAGTAAAACCGACAAACGACAATATTGTACATATCCATCCACCACGCAACAAAAATATTAGTGGTAGGGACATATTAAGTGTCGTATAAAGGCGCATATGACAATTAAAATCATCAGTCTTTAAATTTTACTCCGGTTTAATCCAGTCGTTTGAAAACATTTTACTTAGTTTTAATAACTTTAAGAATTTTTTTTTATTTTTGTTTCTTCTACATTGTTTTAATTCTTCAAGTGACAAAAGTTTTTTTTTTATTTTCGTCGCTTCAAACAAATATTATTTTTATCGACTTTTAATTTTTTGAATTTTTTAAATTTTATTTGTTAACTCGCAAATTAATGCGTTATATCAGGCAATCAAGTAAAATAATCCAATTACAGTTTCGAACATTTTTAGAAACTAATAATTTAGTGAAATTGTAAATTAATTATACAAATTAACTGAGTAGGTTTAATTGTTAATATTTATAAGTAATTCAGGATTATTTTTTTTAAGAAGGTAAGTGTTGATAATATTTTTAATTATAAATTATGAAAAATGGAAGCATTAAAAAAAATTTATATAAGATAAAGACCAAGTATAATTATAAACTTCCGCATAAAAAATAAAAAAATGTGTGAATCCTGATTTTTGTTGAGATTTACTAGACCAGCGGTCTTGAAATTATGTCACTGTTAACAACAATTGTTTAAGGTCACTTGTAATGCAATAATATCATATATTTTAAATATAAACTCAACTCTATTTAATTCGATATTTAAAATTTTATCGGCTCAAATTACTGTTCGTATATTGAATTGAATCCCTTAATCTGCTTAATAATAAATTATCATTTTATAAATGAAAATTTAAAATTACAATACCAGCTCTAACTAGTAACAATCGTCTTGACAATAATCATTTATTGATACAAATATGTGATTTATAAATAATAAATTTCAACCAAGATTTATTATGTCAATTGTCACTGTCATCTGCAATCAGAAAATAATAGTTAAATAATTTTGTCTCCAATTAAATGTAACAGAAAATTTTTTTTAAAGCATATTGGATTATTATTAAATTAATTAATAGAAAAATTATTATCCCCAGAAATAGACGAACCGGAAAAATGGTGCTGCGGCTACTTATCCTGATTATCGCGTTGTCAACTTCATCAGCCGAGCAGCGAAGACAATTATCAGCCGATGAAGAAAAGTGTAATGAAGAAAATCCTGGTTTACGAAACGGATTTTCTTGGATTGATTATTTAGTCCTCGCAGTAATGTTGTTAGTATCATGTTTAATTGGTACATTTTATGGTTTTTTTTCAAAAAAACAAACAACAAGTAAAGACTTTTTACTCGGTGGTTCAAATATTGGTACAATACCAATGGCGATGTCTTTGGCGGCTAGTTTTATAACTGCCATTGAATTACTGGGCAATCCTGCTGAAATGTATAGTCATGTAATTATTCTTACTTTAAATTTACTTTTAATCCTGTTATAATTTTCAAATAAATTAATTACTAATTTGTTTAATAATTTTTCAGGGTACGCAATTTTGGATGACTTGCGTTGCGTTCATCCTCGTCGTACCAATAACATCAAAACTCTACTTACCTGTGTTTATGAAATTGAGATTAACTTCGACGTATGAATATCTTAATTTACGATTTAATCGCCACTGTAGATTATTTGCAAGTGGATTGTACATGTTGCAAATGATTTTGTATTCATCGGTAGCAGTTTATGCGCCAGCATTAGCTCTAAGTCACGGTAAATAATTTAATTAAGGACATGACAGCATCAGTTACAATTACCTGATTAATTAAATCAACCTATGATTGATTTGTACTCAATAAAATAATTGTTATTTAATTTTTCAGTTACTGGCTTGGATACTTATCTTGCCGTGGCTCTAGTCTACGTAGTTTGTATCTTCTATGCATCACAAGTAAGTTGTCCCATTATTTTAAATTAAATTGCTAAACAATTATTGAATAATTTATTAATCAATCCAAAAAAATACTGTTTCGTTTAGGGTGGAATGAAGGCTGTTATAATGACCGATACTTTCCAAGGAATTGTCTTACTGATCTCCCTCTTTGTTGTCGTGAGCATGGGGATGACTTTACAGGGTGGAATATCTAAAGTCTGGCAGGATAATTTAGAAACAGACAGGATTGAATTTTTCAATCTTGATCCACGTCCTACTGTTAGACACAGTTTCTGGAGTGTTGTCATCGGTGGTACATTCTACTGGGTAACTATGTTTTGTAGTAATCAAGCTTCCGTCCAAAAATACCTGAGTGTACAAACAACTGGTCAAGTTAATACGTAAGTATTATTTTTTTTTTTTTTTAATTAATTTCAATTACTTTTTAGATTTTTATAACAATTAAATTATAAGGAAATAAATTTAGCAAAAATTTTTATTCATAAATTTCTTCTTTGAAGTTTAAAAATTTTTTACTTCATCTGTAAAACTTGACCTGCTTTAAAGTTTTTTTTACCAAGTATGATTTTATACAAAACTTTTATTTTATTTATTTACAGAGCACTTTGGGTATCATCATTAGCACTAACTCTTATTTATAGTATTAATTTTCTCACCGGCATGATACTGTACAGTGCAAATAAAGATTGCGATCCATTAAACGCTGGGTACATTACCGGTCAGGATCAACTTCTACCGCTTTATGTTATGAATTTTTTGGGTGATTATCCAGGAATACCTGGACTTTTTGTCGCCGGAATTTTTGCAGCTTCTCTCGGGTAATTATTTTAAATTAAAATTATAATTAATTATTAAAATTGTAATTAATTTATATTAAAATTCAACAGTACCGTTGCAAGTGCTTTAAATTCACTGGCTGCAATAACATGTGAAGATATATTTCAAGGAATAATGAATATGCAAGTACCTGCGAAAAAAGGAGCTGCTTATGCAAGATGGATTAGTATTTTCTTTGGAATATTTAGTTTTGCATTTGTTTTTGTTGTTGAAAGACTAGGTGGAGTTTTGGAGGTAATTTTATTTGACTATAAAATTCATAAAATCATTTATAAATTATTGCAATCAATTGTGGCAAAAAATTTCAGTATTATGGTAAAAATATAAGAATTTTTTTTTTTTCATGAGATTCTTAATTTGCTGACAACAAACCAATTTTGTATTCTTTCTTTTTTATATAAAATTAATTAACCGTGATTGATTGTATGTCATTGACAAAAAATTTCAAATGGCTTTTTTGTGTAAATTATGATCGTTATTATTCTGATTGTGATTGCAAAAGGTTGCCTTGTCATTTAATGGTATGGTTGGTGGTGTCACACTCGGAATGTTTTCGTTGGGAATGTTTGTACCATGGGCAAATGCAAAAGGCGCATTAACTGGCGCAATTACCGCTTTTTTACTTGTGCTATGGATTGGTTTAGGCGCACAAATAGCAACTTTCAATGGCTTGATAAATGTTGAAAACAAACAAGTATCTGTTGATTATTGTCCTTGTATTAATGAAACCCTTTACGATCAAAATATTAGTGATGATTATTATGAAAATAATCAAGTCTGGTCTCTGTATAAAGTGAGTTTTAAATATAATTTATCAATTAATATTA